>JAUMHN010226926.1:0-44682 GCA_032360265.1 Heliamphora ciliata | reverse complement strand
GAGAGGAACGGCCTATGGTGTCTAGGGAGCCCTCGGGTGAGGCTAGGGAGTAGTCCAGTGAGGCAGGTGGTGAAGCTGGCGGCGATAGAACTCGGGTATATCTAACGAGACTACGAGGCCGGGGTGGTGGATGCACTGTTGAGCTGGAGGAGTCGACCTCCTCATCCAATGGTCGCAGGCAGAGGTTAATAGGAGCGTTGACCGCAGGGTCAGCAGCCATAGCTCGAAGTCGCTCCAAGGTACACTTATGGTGGATCATTTGATGGGCGCATTGGGCCTGTCGCAAGGTATTGTCGTCTTTCCTTTTCAACATTGCCTTGTACTCGCGGCCGTTCGTTTGCGAGTACTCCTCGCTCACTTTCCAGATGTGTCGGATAGCGTCGTGCTCTGTCCTCCACTAGATGTTTCCCTTCATTCAGGTGGGGTCGGTGGGAACAATACGGCTTGCCTGAAAACAAAAGGTTCCCCAAGAGTCGATGCTAACATGTGAATCTGATGACGATGAAGCTGCAGGTGGGGCGTATCTACTGAAAGAAGATAATGCCATCCTACAACGAAACAAGAGAACGGTGTTAGTTTTTAGCAAACTGTTAGTTCAAAGTTTCAAGTCTAGAGCATGATAACGAAAAGAGGTCTTGCCAAGTCTAAAAGTCCAAGTCTCAAAGCCTAAGCCTAGGTCAATGGTTACGTGGGTTAGGGTTGAACAAAAGCTATGATACTAAACTGTGACGCCCCGAAACTCGGGAACATCTAGAGCGACATATAGGTAATAATGGTGCGAAAAAGTAATAATTGATTAATACCCATTGAGCAGTAAAGTAAAAGTATCATAATGTTAAAATTACAGACCCAAAAATAAAGTTTGCTTAACAGAAAATATTAAAGTAAATAATGCTACATCTGGTGTGATAGAGGCAAACTGCCAAGATCATTGATTTTGTATACAATTTTTCAAAAATAAAAACTGGACAGGCAATTGTCAAAACGGGGTCTAGATAAAACATTTGACGTCGAACGATCAAAATAAAATCAGTGCCACCACAGTTAATTTAGATAAATACATTTTTAGTCGATTTTCCAACTACAAATTTTGATTCCCGAGTTGAAGTTTCGATAAGACCTTCTACTATATTCCCTTATGCGATTCCCGAACGTAGTGTGAGCTACAATCATTCGACAACTAGTATCGGCAAAATTTGGTCAACCTTAGTCTTGAAAGACTAGTTATGAATATGGCTCAGTCTACCTGTATATTTATAGGGTTACAGTAGGGACCAGCAGAGTAATTATGACAAAGACTTCTAGTGTAACTCAGATACCCATCCAAAGGTTTCCACAATTAAGCTAACTTCTCAACGGTATTTGTAATTATGAAAATCTTGTAGCAATTTCTGCAATTTTTATAAAACACTAAATTACAATTCACACCACTAAAGAACTGTAACTACATTCTAAGCCATAAACTCAAGACCAATCTGCATTGAGCTCATATTATTAAATGTTTAACTCATCTTGCCACGTTAAGATTTTCAATACCCGCTAATTAAATTTAATTACTAACAATTTAATTTAATCGGCATCTTTAAATTCCTTAAACCCTTCCGTTTAACTTATCTGACCGCTGGATAATCAAATCCACCTGCAGGGCTTGGCTCGGTCAAAATTTATAAGCTTCCTTAAGGCGGTATCATCAATCTCGATCTATCAAGACGTGAATTCTATCAGTAATTAATATTCACCATATAATTAATACTGGTATCCAACTCACTGAAAATATAAACCCACATAAGATCGCACCCTCTAATGAATCAAAATAACAAATATTAAATATACACAAATAATAATTATTTTACGATTAAGAGTATAAGCACTCTCATAATAACCTTGGAGTGTAAATTAATTTATATAGTCAGTATAAAATTAATTATCCCAATATATCACATTCAATACACACAAAGTGTACTAGCATAGAGAGTCGGAACAATAGACGACGCTATTATCTGTTTCCCGCAACCAAGACAGGCCTATTAAAATTCTGCGCTACAGTCGTACTGATGGTATGTCCATTTCCATCTAAAAGGAGAACAAATACTTATATTTTACAAGAACCTATAATCTGGTCATCTGTATACAAGCCGTACTCTACACACCAGATTAAATATTATACAGAATAAAGAACATTCATGTATAATATTAAAGAAATGATATTGCATACATTGCTCATTAAGATTCTTATAAAATAGAAAATTAATTTTATTAAAATAAAATTAAATACTAAAACCAAAACAAAATCCATGATTTTTAGTATATATTTGACATGGAAGCTAAAATGTAACAGCAAGCCATCTGATTAGCTTCCTGCCACTTCTGATGGGCCTGAATTTTCTGTTCGGTCGCCCCCTCATTAGATACTGGTGGACAAATCTCAGTTTATACAAACTTATAGTCCTCAACAGTTAAAACAATATCCAAATTCCTTTTCCAGTCTATATAGTTTGGTCCCGTTAATTTGTTTTCTTTAAGTATAGACGCGAGAGGATTGAAAGCCATTTTATTCCTGAGAATCATATAATTAAAAATAATCGTTAATAATGACGAGTAAAATTTTAAATTTATTTTAATTTGGTTCCCTCTACCATTTAAAAAAAAAATTTGCCAGCAGCCTAGTACCTTGTGAATAGCATGTCTTGATAGGAGGACGTCTACTATTCATCGTTTGTCCAGACAGGCCAATTCCTATTAATTTTACCATCTAAGCAACTGACCCTGCCAAGTAAAATTAAATAGCTGATATAGTTTCGGTTCAGTAAATAATAGCAGTAACTCAGATAGAGAGGATACTAATTATTTACAGCTAAGTGTTAACCACCACCTAATCCCAAATCAATCGCTTTGCAATAAATCTTTCAGATGGATAAATGATCAACACTAACAACTATCTAGAATTATTCCTGAAGAAGGTTTGTACTGGTGATACCACAATTAATCTGTCTAATGGGGAGGAATGCATTACTTCCAACACGCAGAATCAATTACATCGCCTACAGACTGGAGATGGAGACCGCAGAATTTATCTGTGAATAAATTTTCTTTCCCACTTAGATTTTAAAAATATTTTTTGAGGGTTATAAAAATTTATTTAATTAAAATAAATTTATTAATTTCGAAAACCACACGATCTGAAAAAATTCAAAACATCTTTTCGTGTACAAGATTCTAAAGATTCTAATTTGCCAAACTATATTTTCGTATTTTAATGCGTAATAAATAAAATTTGATAAATGTACAGTTTTTTTTCTTTTAACTTTTCAGCTAAGGTAGTGATTAAAGGCATTCAATTATTTTATTTTACATTACACATTTTTTGAAAATAATAATTTATTTAGATTAAACATTTTTTCTTTTAATTAATTCAAAATTTAAAATTAATTTTTACGTTTTTTCAAGATATCTGATTTAATAAAAAAATTATCTTAAACGTGATATTTTGTAAAAAAATAAAATATCTAAAGTTTTTCTATTTAATTAAATAATAATAATTAAAAAAACTTTATTTTATTTTATTTTTACAAAATATTTAATTAAAATCGAATTTTTTGAATTAATTAAATTAACAGGAATATATAAAATAGATATACATTATTCACGCAGTTTAAAAGAATATAAATGCAAGATAAATACATATCCCAGTTTTATGATCAAATAGAAATTCTGATGAGTTTCATCTCCTGTTCAAAGATAAGCTGTAATGATTCAATCCTGTTCTGAATCAGCTTCCTGTATCCGAATTGTATTAGGATTCCTTGATACGCAGTGATATACTAATATATCACATCTCAATCAATGCATATCAGAAAAACACGAGCCAAAACAGTCCCGAGCCACCAACACCACCGCAGGCCAACTTGCGCCGCTGGCGCCGCCGTTACCACCATTTCAGGCGACTTTTGCTGCCTCTCCCGAACTCTGTTCTTAGCGTCGTTTTTTCTAATAAATAGCTCTTGAAAAATATAATTTTTTTGTAGAAATTCTGATTCGAAAAAAGCTAAACACAGCTTTTGATAGCTGCCAAACACAGCAGCGCCGTTGCCCAGCGCCGCCGCCCCTATGCTGCCGCCCACTTGGGCTTTTCCCATGGTGGTTTTGGTTCTTGTTTCTTCCTATTTTTAGCATAGATATCCAGCAGTATGCTATCTTAAAGAATGCCTCGAAAATAGTTTTAAAAAACTCAAAAAAACAGCCCCAAAGTCGCCAAAAACCGCAAGAAACCGCTGCTTGTTTTGCCGCCTGTTTGCCGCCTATTTTGGCTCTAATTTTTTCATGGTTCTGGACAATTTTAAGGTAACATACTGAAAAATCGTCAAAAATGGCCTCGAACTGCCGCCGGCAAAGCCGCTGGTGGTGGTTGTTTTTATTGATTTTTGTCGGCTGTTTTGGGACTTATTTTGCTGCTATTTTTAATGCATAAAATCTGCAGAAATTTACTCGAAAAACTATTTTAAATTCATTGAAAAAATCACCGAAATCCGTGGCTCATAAATCCCGAAACCACCACCGGTGCCGCCGCCTGTTCTTCTTTGAACCTTCAAACCTGTTCTTATTTTTCTTTTTAATAAACTAGAAAAAAAATATATATAAAGTACATAAAAATTTTACATCGAAACCTATGTCCCGTAGGCTTACATTCGATCTAAAAAACTTAAACTATCACAATCAACTCTCGTGATTAAAAATTAATTAAATCATTATTCAAACCATTCAATGAAATATGAATATAATAATGATCATAAAATTGGAATTCTAACGTCTGCAAAATAAAATTAGCACAGTTCTAAATCTATTCTGCCCCTCGATAAACCGTAAACAAAAATCAAAACGGCTCTGATACCAATTGTTAGAGGCAAACTATCAGGATCATTGATTCCCGAGCAATTGCCGAAACAAGCTCCAGAGTTTTATCTGGAGCTTGTTTCGGCAATTGCCCGTCCATTTTCACCTAAAAGGTGAACAAATACTTATATTTTGGAAGAACCTATAATCTGGTCTTCTGTGTGCAAGCCGTACTCTACTCACCAGATTAAATATTGTATAAAATAAAAGACATTCATGCATAACATTAAAAAAATGATATTGCATACATTGCTTATTGATATTCTCCTAAAATAGAAAATTAATTTTATTAAAATAAAATTAAATACTCAAACCAAAATAAAATCCTTGATTTTCAGTATACAACTCTAACACGGTGGTTCAAAAAGTTAAAGCAGTAGACTGATGGAAATTAGGCTCACAGGAGTCACAGTTACACCTCTTCCAGTGCTAGGTGGTCAACGGGAACTTTCGGATCCTCAAAACTTGGCGTGGAATGCCATGGGCTAAAACCCAGGAAAAACAACATAAAGATACAATATTTTTTCAAATACAATCAAAATGTAACAGATAAGTATGGCACGATAGTCGTGCCAGTAAATATGATGTGAATGATGCAGCCAATTTAAATTTATAATCCAATTAAACTTAAGTGATTCTAGGTCCTCCCAACCGAGGTGAACCATTCTAAACCCCATAATCCCAAACACATGGACCAAGTCTATCGATCGATGAAGAGCGCTCCTCTGACGCCCTGTCCTCCGGGCACGTCAGGACGTACGTAACTATAAATAACGAAAATATTCTAGCCGAGCATTCATAATTACATATGATAATTACTACATGATTAACAGTTTAGAAATTGTTCAAAGTACTTAATGATTACAGTCATCTAGAAAATTCAACAAAAGTTATAATATGTCCGTGAAAAACTGAACAAAATATCAAAAAACAAATATCCTACGTCTTCAAGCGACACTGTTGGGAACTGCTAGCTTCTGCCACTCTTCCTCTTTCCCAAAATCCTCTTCTTCAACAAACCCCCCTCCCTCAAATGGTTCTTCTTCTTCACCTATGGCACGAATGCCATGAGCCGGAGCCTAGAAGCAAATTTCCTCAACCGTCTAACAAACTCACAACAAAATATCCTACAATACATATCGTATAATACCCAATGCAATTTCAAGGGGCAAAGAGGCAGACAATTTTATTATTTTCAACAGGGCAAGCATTTATAAGAATAATTGTGCGAGTGTGTGATGCAAATGAATGCAATGGAGTTGCCCAAACCAACGTACTTCAAGAACAACATCATGAATTTCATGCCGAGAATTACAGAGTAGACTTAATGGGACCTAATCACCGAACCAATTCTTGCCTTATTGTGAAAGGTAAACCCTCACCATGGCTACATGCCTTGGCCGTTTTACGCAATGGCAAAGGCGTGGGGACTGACCTTTATCCAATTTTATCCATCTTTATTCCAGGCCAACCAATCCCACCTTAAGGACCAAGATACTCATTAGGTGTCAACCCAAAGTCTAATTAAAGCTAGTGACGAACCCATGGTGCCTAATCCCACTTTTTAAAATAAATAATCTCCTATTTTATTTCAAATATGGCAATCAGGGACGCCCTAGATCCACAACCACAGAAAGTATGATTTCATATCACCCAACCCAATTTGAAAGGTACGAAGGGACTCCGATAACCCAAGATGAAATGTAAGAATGCTCATGATGTGCAATATGCTTCTCGTGTGGAATTAATTATAGCATAGCATATAAATACGGTATGGCACATGGTACAACTTGCTAAAACATCAAATACAAGCATGCGAAATATAACCATAATTTATGTGACATAGAATCGAACTATCGGCATGAGTTCACTTCATCAAAATTATCATTTTCATATACTAATTACTCACAAAATTCATATAAAGTTCACATACTCAAGTTCCATAAAGCAACATGCAACTCAAGTACTTAGCAATATTTTAAGTATTTAATTGTCAATTTTAAAATTACAGCAGTGTTTTGAGGTGCCTAGGCATGGATTTAATTTTTGATTTTTGATTTTTGAACACCAATTAGATAAAAATATTTTCTACATCTTTCATGTTTAACACTAAGGTCAATTCCTAGGGTAAAATGGTCATTTATTTTACTTAAGTGAAAATCGTTCAGCATTTTACAGAGAAAGACACAGAATTTGGGCCTCTGTTGGCCACGATTTTGGAGCATCAATTCAAGGGATATGGGTCTTATTTTAGGTGAGGTTTTAGATTAAGGTATTCCCTACAAGTTTCATGTTTCGTCCTAGGGCAAGTTGTTTGGAAAAAGTTTGAGATTTTGGCTGATTTATAAAAAGGGTTCAGTTAGTTTAAGAAGGGTCGGCAGAGTAGATTTTTAAC
The DNA here is from genome assembly GCA_032360265.1 of Heliamphora ciliata. Taxonomy (NCBI): domain Eukaryota; kingdom Viridiplantae; phylum Streptophyta; class Magnoliopsida; order Ericales; family Sarraceniaceae; genus Heliamphora; species Heliamphora ciliata. The sequence goes on along the minus strand of JAUMHN010226926.1, from coordinate 37,397 downwards.
AGAGAATGTTCAAAATCTTTGAGTACTATCCGAGAGTATTTTGGGCTAATATCTACTCAGTATTTATTTTAATATGTTAGTTATATTTTTCATGTTTATCACTTTTGGATTTGGTCACTAAAAACTTAGATTTTTGGTCTTACAAAAAGGTGTGACAAAGAACTCTCTCAGTCACTGAAACACAACAGTGACTTTGGAAAGTGTTTTGACCTATCAAAACTTCATATGTTTAGCTCATTTTTGGTGTACAGTAAGATAAATATGTTCTCTACAAGTTTTATGTTTTGACCCAAGCTCGGTTCTCACTCAAACCTAGGGTTTTTACGTCTGCAACTCAGAGTGCCTAAGATCTGACACTCTTTAGCAAAATTAACATATCTGGAGTTCTAACCAACGAAATCACTTTAAACTAATTTTGTATGAAAGAGAACTCAAACAGCTAGGTGGTCGACTATGCAAGGACAATTAGGTCATTTTTGTTGTTATATTATCTTTTATTAATTAATTGTATATAAATATCTGATTTTGGGTATCCATGTGTCAAAATGGGCATTTTACCCTAATTATGAAAATTTTTTGTTTTTAATTTTATATTTTATGTTATTTACTTAATTTAAGCTGTTCCGAAACTTTTCTGAGTATTAGGGCTTTGCCTCTGAGTATTCGGTCTTTTTAGGATTTTCGGGTCAAATTAGAATTTTTGGATTAATTAGGATTTTTCTTGTTCATGTAGCGACCTAAGTTCTCATTGTCTACCGTCGCTAATACTAGGATTTGAACCGGGTTGTTATAATCTACCCCCCTAAGACAAATTTTGTCCTCAAAATTTCATAACGAACCTCAATCTACTAACAACTGGGGATGACTTGTCCTCATAGATTCTTCTCATTCCCATGTGGACTTTTCAATCCTGTATGCTTCCAAAGGACTCGAACGAGTGGTAGGGTTTTGCCTCTAAGAATCTTGTCTTATTGATCGAGAATTCTTATCGGTTGTTCTTCGAACGTGATATCTTCATCAACATGGAGTGCCTTCCAGTCCAGAATGTGGGCAGGGTTAGGTTCATACTTCCTCAGCATCGACACATGGAAAACGTTATGAATGTTGGCGAGTTGAGGTGGTAAAGCCAAACAATATGCCACTTCCCCAACCTTGGCTAAAACATCGAACGGCCCAATGTATATTGGGCCTAGCTTTCCTTTTTGGCCGAAGCATATCACCCCTCTTCGTGGATGAATCTTCAGGAATACGTGATCCCCTACTTCAAATCATAGCAGCCTTCGTCGTTGATCTGCAAAGCTCTTTTGTCAGCTCTGTGCGGAAGCTATCCGTTACTAAATGAGTCGGATCTTCTCGATAGTTTCTTGTACTAGGTTTGATCCAAGAAGTGCGTTTTCCCATGCATCAGTCCAACAAATCGGCGAATGACATGGTCTTCCGTAGAGAGCTTCATATAGCGACATGCTAATGCTGGATTGATAGCTGTTATCGTAAGCAAAATCTACCAACGGTAAGTGTTTCTCCCAATGTCCCTTGAAGTCCATGACGCAGGCACGAAGCATATCTTCCAGTGTCTGAATTGTACGTTCAAATTGCCCATCAGTCTGCGGGTGAAAGGCGGTGCTGAAGCAAAGTTTCGTTCCTAAGGCGGCTTGCAAACTCTGCCAGAATCGTGAGGTGAAACGTAGATCTCGATCTGACACGATAGATAGTAGAATTCCATGAAGACATACGATTTCTCGAATGTACTTCTGGCTTAAGGTTTCCAGCTTTTCGAAAGTTTGAACAGGTAGAAAATGTGCTGATTTGGTGAGGTTGCGTACGATTACCCAGATAGAGTTGTGTTCTACTGGTGATCTCGGTAATCCTAAGACAAAGTCCATGGTAACGTGGTCCCACTTCCACTGAGGTATCTCCAGGGGTTTGAGGGTTCCTCCTGGTCTTTGGTGCTCAGCTTTCACTTACTGACAGGTAAGGCATTTGGCCACAAAACTTGCTATATCCTTCTTCATGCCATCCCACCAATAGTGCCTCTTCAGATCGTGATACATCTTTGTCTCTCCAGGGTGGACCGCAAAAAGTGACGGTGGTGCTTCTTCAGGATGTCTCTTCTCAGATTCTCAACATTTGAGACGAAAAGTCATCCTTGGTATGTCAACTGTCCATGCTTGTTGACTACCCATCCTGGCTTTGATTCTTCCACAATCAGATGCCTTCGAATAAATTCTGACTACTTTTGGGCTTCCACGATCTGTTGACGGAGATTCGTTGTCACCACCGTTAGACAAAAACAGCTTCCATTCTCTGATTTTAATGGTTGGAGTCGAAATTCATTGAACATTCCCATCATGTTCCATTCTCTTGAGGCCATACCAGCCATCATGCACCTCGTTTTCCGGCTAAGGGCATCGGCCACCACGTTAGCCTTGCCTGGGTGACAGGCTAATGTAAACTGGTAGTCCTCTAAATACTCCATCCAATGGCGTTGTCTCATATTAAGATCCTTTTGGGTGAATAGGTATTTCAAACTTTTGTGATAGGTAAAAAGCTCGAACCGCTCTCCATACAGATAATGCCTCCATAACTTCATTGCAAACACCACTGCTGCAAGTTCCAAGTCGTGGGTAGGATAATTCTGCTCATGTGGTTACAATTGTCTTGACCCGTAAGCTACTACCCTTCCGTTCTGCATTAGTACACACCCTAGGCCATCCTTCGATGCATCATAATACACCATATTCCCAGCCTCTCGTTCGAGTATGACCAGGATCGGGGTACTGGTCAATCTTCTCTTGAACTCTTGAAAAGTCGTTTCACACTTATCACTCCACTCAAACTTCACCCCTTTCTGCGTTAATCTGGTCATTGGGCGTGCCAATTTCGAGAAATCCTGGATAAATCTTTGATAATATCCTGCTAGCCCAAGGAAATTAGGAACATAAAAAACATTCCGAGGTGGTTTCCACTCCAAAATGGCTTCTACCTTAGCAGGGTCTACAACTATTCCTTCCTTAGACACTACGTGTCCCAAAAATTTCACTTTGCGTAACCAGAATTCACACTTGCTAGCCTTAACAAAGAGTTGCGAATCTCTTAACTTTTATAAGACAATTCTCATATTGTTGTTCATGTTCTTCCTCTAATCGGGAGTTTACTAGAAAGTCGTCTATGAAAACCACTACAAATTGGTCGAGGTAGGGCTGAAAGAGTTTATTCATCAAACTCATGAAAACTCCTAGGGCATTAGTTAAACCAAAGGGCATGACTACGAATTCATAATGTCTGTATCAGGTTATAAAGGCTGTCTTCGGTATATCATCCTCCTTGACTCGAAGCTGGTGATATTCGGTGCAAAAGTTGATCTTTGAGAAACAGGCTGATCCTCACAACTGGTCGAAGAGATCATTGATACGGGGCAGGGGGTATCGATTCTTGATTGTTACCTTGTTCAGCAAACGATAGTCGATACAGAGACGCAAGGTTCCATCCTTTTTCTTAGCGAACAGCGCTGGCGCTCCCCATGGCGACGTACTAGGGCGAATAAAACCTTTGCTAAGCAGTTCCTGGAGCTGGTTCTTTAATTCTTTTAGTTCTGTGGGTGCCATACGGTGGGCTGCGTTCGAAATTGGTGCGGTTCCAGGCTGAAGTTCTATCGTGAACTTGATCTCACGACGCAAGGGTAGTCCAGGTAGTTCTTCCGGGAATACTTCTTCGTATTCGCACACTACTCGGGTTAACTCGGGGGTCAACGAGATGTTCGTACTAACAAGTAGACATGTCAATCTCCCTACGAAGTTACTCGATTTACAGTCCTTCACACTACTCGGGGTCAGGATCTCGCGTCATTCTCCTTAAATTTGTACAGAAGTGCCGTCTTTCGCTTGTGCCTATATCTTCTTTTGTCGACAGTCGATGATAGCATGGTGTCCCGATAACTAGTCCATTCTAAGGATCACATCGTAGCCACTGAAATCCATGACTCGTAGGTCACAAGTCATAAGGGTATTAGTTACTCGTAACTTGTAGGCTTTACAAACAGAGTCCACTCGGGTTTAATTTCCTAACGGTGTGATGACACTTAGGGTTTGTTCCAATGCCTTGGGTTCTAAGAGTAGGGACTTCATACAGTCTAGAGATACAAAAGAATGGGATGCCCCGGAATCAAACAGTACCTTTAATAAGGTATTAAATAATACGAACATACCTTGTATGACTTGGTTGTTCTCCATTTCTTCTTCCTGCAGCGCAAAGATAAGGCCTCCCATCGGTCAATTCCCATTATTGTTCCTGGGATTTCTAGTCTTCAGTCCATTGCCCAAGCCTCCTTGTGGTCTCGAATTCTTGTTGAGCGGTGGTCTTCCACTTCTATTTTGCTGCTGAATAGCGAGCCTGATGGTTTGGACTTGTTGGGGGAACCTAGGCTGCTGAGTTTGGGGCTACCTCCACTGTTGGGGTTGATTGCTCAGATTCCTCTATGTAAGGCGCGGGCACTTATACCTCTTATGCCCTAGTCGGTTGCACTCAAAGCATACGATGGATGTCGTAGGAGGGTCCCTTGGTCGTCCTTGTTGGTACTCTCAGTGGTATAGCTTCTTAGGGATAAACGTCTGGCTGCTCCTCACCGGTCCTCCGGAGCTGGTACTCCCTTTTTTTCTCATTCCATATCTTCCTGGAGTCTGCTTGATCTGTGTCAGCTAACAAGGCTGCACGCACTACCTAGGTATAAGTGGGAAGCTATAAGCAGATCGCCCTTACTCGGATAGATGGCTCCGAGCCCCATTTGATCTTTTGCCCCTTAGATTCTTCATCTAGTACGATGGTTGTGGCAAAACGGCTCAATTCCTCGAAATGGTTCACATACTGCATTACGGTCATTGTTCCTTGCTTAAGTTCCAAAAACTCTCAGATCTGCCCTTGACGGAAAGGGGCTGGGAAGTATTTTCCCAAAAATAGACTCTCAAATTGCTCCCTTGTCAGAGTCGCTACTTCCTGGGTGTTGGTGACCAGAGTCCACCAATGATCAGCTTCTCCTTCTAGCAAGTGGGTAGCTAAAGCCACTCGATCGGCCTCATCCTGGACTCTCATCAAGTTGAATAGTTTCTTGACTGCTCTCAACCACTCCTCTACCTCTCTTGGCTCTACTCCCCCTCAAAACGTCGGGGCTCGCTACCTTCCTAGTTCTGACAAAAACTAAGCTCAATCACGTACATGTGGGTGGTTAATGCTAGCGGCCAATTCTCGTAACACCTGAGCTAGTCCCGGTACCTCATCGTCTGTAGGTCCATTTGCTTGTCAATGGTTAGGTCTTCTACCCGCCATTCTAGAATAAAAGAAAATGAGTGTTATGATGCTGAGAGTTATTCTAGTTCTTAATTATTTATTATGTGTTTGGATTTTGTAGAGTTAGGTTGACAATTATAGAACTACTTATAAAGATTTCAACATCAAAGATTGGAATTTTATTTCAACTCATAGTCAATACAAGTTTTTCAAAATTCACACAACACACATACAATCTTCAAGTTAAAGGAAAAGTACAAGGCTATCGTGTTAATAGCTAAACGAACAAATGTGGATAAAAGTGGCGGACAATTGATTCGCGGGTCGCCTCGATGATGTTGTAGCAGCGCCATTACACCTCAACATACCAGACATTAGTCGGCCTCATCTGTACTCTGTTAGTTATAGCGATTGGAGTCTCTCGGTACGTCTCGGGGTCATCAAAGCTAATGGCCGGGTCACGCGGGTCAATAATTCCTCTCTCGTCTGTTGGCCTCTAATGCTGCATCCATCCTATAGTCAACATGTCCCCCAGTCGCGTCTTGAATCCGGGAGGAAAGTCTGAGCGGTAGAGTTTTTGGCTGCATTTCTCGATCACACATAAGGGTCCCATGTATCGCGAAAAAGCTTCTGGTTTCCTCCACATACACATGTGTTCTGAGCAGATTCTGGCGTACACCCAATTCCCTACATAGAAACCCTGGAACTCTGGATGGCTGTAGTAGATGGCTGTATCCATAGCCTAGTCTTCATCAGGCTCGAGAAGAGGTGCCTCAAGCTGATCGTATGGGAAGGAAACCACTACGTCTTCTTCGTCCTCGTCGTCCTCATCATTAGCGTCGAAATCTTCCTCGTTCAGTTCTTCAACTGCCTCCACCTTATCACCTTCATCTTCTGGGTTGGCCTACCATTCCTCCAGAAAAATCCACGCTAAACGGGTGGCGTCGATAGGTTCTTGCTCCTCCACGAGTATCTCTTCTAGGTCCTCTCCCAAATCTTCTTCGGGATCTAAGTCTTCAGGTTCCGGTGCTGCCTATGGTTCCCCAACTGGCTCTACGTCGGACGCCATCCTAAGAAAGAAAAAGTAGAGAAAAACCCTATGGTAAAGATTTTATGTTGTTAAAATTTATAGGTGATAAATTATTAGTACAGACATTCTACAGAGTTTCTACGCTACAGAACTCGCAATCTCCCATTTCTCAAGGCCTGAAGGTTCACTAAACTTAGGCTCTGATACCAACTGTGGCGCCCCGTCCTTCGGGCACGTCGGGACATACGTAACTACAAATAAGAGAAATATTCTCGCCGAGCATTCATAATTACGTATGATAATTACTACATCATTAAAGATTTAGAAATTGTTCAAAGCACTTAATGATTACAGTCATCCAGAACATTCAACAAAAGTTATAATATATCCGTGAAAAACTGAATAAAAGATCAAAAAGCAAATATCCTACATCTTCAAGCGGCACTATTGGGATCTGCTGGCTCCTGTCACTCTCCCTCTTTCCCAAAATCCTCTTCTTCAACGAACCCGCCTCCCTCAAATGGTTCTTCTTCTTCACCTGAGGCACGAATGCCATGAGCCGAAACCCAAAAGCAAATTTTCTAAACCGTCTAACAAACTCACAAAAAAATATCCTATAATACATATCGTATAATACCCAATACAATTTCAAGGGGCAAAGAGATAGACAATTTTATTATTTTCAACAGGGCAAGCATTTATAAGAACAATTGTCTGAGTGCGTGATGCAGATGAATGCAATGCAGTTGCCCAACCCAACGTACTTCCAGAACAATATCATGAATTCCACGCCGGGAATCACAAAGTAGACTTGATGGGACCTAATCACCAAACCTATTCTCGCCTCGTTGCGAAAGGTAAACCCTCGCCATGGCTACATGCCTTGGCCGTTCTACACAATGGCAACGGTGTGGGGACTGTCCTTTATCTAATTTTACCCATCCTTATTCCAAGCTAACCAATCCCACCTTAAGAACCAGGATACTCATTAGGTGTCAACCCAAAGTCTAATTAAAGTTAGTGACGAACCCATGGTGCCTAATCCCCCTTTTTAAAATAAACAATCTCCCATTTCATTTCGAATATGGCAACCAGGGATGCCCTAGATCCACAACCACAGAAAAAATGATTTCATATCACCCAACCCAATTTGAAAGGTACGAAGGGACTCCAATAACCTAAGATGAAATGTAAGAATGCTCATGATATGCAATATGCTTCTCGTGCGCAATTAATTATAGCATGGCACATAAACACGGTATGGCACGGGGTATAACTTGCTAAAGCATCAAGTACAAGCATGCAAAGCATAACCATAATTTATGAGATATAGAATCGAACTATCCGCATGAGTTCACTTTCTCAAAATTATTATTTTCATACACTAATTACTCACAAAGTTCATTTAAAGTTCGCATACTCAAGTTCCATAAAACAACACGCCACTCAAGTACTTGGCAATTATTTAAGTAAGTATTTAATTGTCAATTTTAAAATTGCAGCAGTCTTTTGAGGTACCTAGGCAAGGATTTAATTTTTGATTTTTGAACACCAATTGAATAAGAATGTTTCCTACATCTTTCATGTTTAACACTAACGTCAATTCCTAGGGTAAAAGGGTCATTTATTTTACTTAAGTGAAAACTGTTCAGTATTTTACAGAGAAAGACACAAAATTTAGGCCTCTGTTGGCCATGGTTTTGGGCATCAATTCAAGGGCTATAGGTCTGATGTTTGGTGAGATTTTAGTTTAAGGTATCCCCTACAAGTTTCATGTTTTGTGCTAAGGCAAGTTGTTTGGAAAATGTTTGAGAGTTTGGCTGATTTATAAAAAGGGTTCAGCCAGTCTAAGAAGGGTCTGCAGAGTAGATTTTTAACAGAAAATGCTCAAAACCTTTGGGATACTATCCAAGAGTATTTTGGGCTGATTTTTACTCAGTATTTATTTTAATATGTTACCTACATTTTTCATGTTTATCACATTTGGATTTGGTCACTAAACACTTAGGAATTTGAACTCACAAAAAGGTGTGACAGAGAGCTATGTCAGTTACTAAAACACAACAGTGACTTTGGGAAGTGTTTTGACCTATCAAGACTTTATATTTTTGGCTCATTTGTGGTGGACAGTAAGATAAATATGTCTTCTACAAGTTGTATGTTTTGACCCAAGCTCGGTTCTCACTCTAACTTAGGAATTTTTTGCCTGCAACTCAGAGTGGTCAAGATCTGACACTCTTTGGAAAAAATGACATATCTGGAGTTCTAACCAACGAAATCACTTCAAACCAATTTTTTATAAAAGAGAACTCAGAAATCTAGGTCTGAACATAAAAATCACTTTAAGATCATTTTTCGACAATTAGTTATGATGTTTTAAAGTTCAAGGCAAAATGTTGGTAAGCCTAGAAAATTAGGTTACCTAGGGTTTTGGTAGCTTAGCTCATGTTGTGTGTATTTTTTATGTGTTTTCTTTGCATGCACGTCTTATACTCATACAAACCAAAGCTCCAAGACATATTCAAGCCATAAAACTAAAAAATATACACATGCAAGCACATGCAAAGTTTGATTACACACAAACAGTCCACTACCCATATCTACAATGCCTTTTTGAGTTATACTTTGTTTATTATCCTTAGGGTTGATTATAGAGATGGATTGAGGGCTATCTTATGAGAGAATATCATAGGATTTTAGGGGATTTACTTACCTTGTTTGATGCTCAAGAAATTGTAGGAGAATGGGGGTTAGCTTTAATGATTCCTCTTTGATCCTTTCCTCCTTCCTCTTTCTTCCTCCTTTCTTCTTCTCTCCTTCTTCTTTGAAAACACTTAGAAAATTTTGGTCCCTCACTCTCTCAGCCGAAACTGTATGGAGGATAAGGGTGTTTGGCATGTTTTTATAATAAAAATACAATAGAGATATAATAATTGCTGGAAACCTTTATTTTAAATTTTCTTCAATTCCTATTGGTTGCATGAGAGGTGAGTGCTATTTGAGACAAGTAAAAAATCAGATTTGGCAGGTGGGGTTCGGCCATGGCAGGTTTGGGAGGCTCAAGATCTGAATTTGTATTATTTTAGGGTTTTAAATTGTATTTTAGCACCATTTTGTGAAAGAAAATGTATATAATATAAATTTTATGTATCTTTTTGGTATCTAAACCTATTAAAACCTATTATATTAATGTATTTATAATTAATTTAGTCTTTTCATAATTTATCATAATTTTGATAGCAATTAATTAAATAAATGTAGGCTTTTAAGCTAAATTAAGTTAGTTTGACTAGAATTGACTTTTTGACTTATTTATTGTATAGAGACTTTAAATAATTATTTGTTTATTTTTGTTGACCTATATTATTATATTATTATGTATATTACTTTTATAAAAAGTATTAGGTCAAAATAATAACTAATTTGTACACTTTTTTTATTTTTAAACTTAAAAAGGCAAAACGTAGCTTTTGGGCACATTTTCCTAGGTGGCCGGCCATGCAAGGGCAATTTGGTCATTTTTGTTGTTATTTTATCTTTTATTAATTAATTGTATATAAATATCTAATTTTGGGCATCCATGTGTCAAATTTTGAATTTTTAAAACTTTTTACTGTACTAGGGGCAAAATAATTATTTTACCTTAATTATGAGAATTTTTTCTTTTTAATTTTATATTTTATGATATTTACTTAATTTAAGTTGTTCCGAAACTTTTCTAAGTATTAGGGCATCGCCTCTAAGTGTTCGGTCTTTTTAGGATTTTCGGGTTAAATTAGGATTTTCGGGTTAATTAGGGTTTTTCTTGTTCATGTAGTGACCTAGGTTCTCATTGTCTATCCATCGCTAATACTAAGGTTTGAGCCGAATTGTTACAATTTACCCCCCTAAATTAAATTTCGTCCTCGAAATTTCATAACGTACCTTAATCTGCGAACAACTAGGGATGACTTGTCCTCATAGCTTCTTCCCACTCCCATGTTGATTCTTCAATCCCGTTACGCTTCCAAAGGACTCAAATGAGTGGTATGATTTTGCCTCTAAGAATCTTGTCTCGTTGATCGAGAATCCTTACCAGTTGTTCTTCGAACGTGATATCTTCATCAACATGGAGTTCCTTCTAGTCCAGAATGTGGGCAGGGTCAGGTTCATACTTCCTCAGTATCGACACATGGAAAACGTTATGAATGTTAGCGAGTTGAGGTGGTAGAGCCAAACGATATGCCACTTCCCCAACCTTGGCTAAAACTTCAAACAGCCCAATGTATCTTGGGGCTAGCTTCCCTTTTTGGCCAAAGCGTATCACCCCTCTTCGTGGTTGAATCGTCAGGAATACGTGATACCCTACTTCAAATTGTAGTGGCCTTCGTCGTTGATCTGCATAGCTCTTTTGTCAGCTCTGTGCGGTAGCCATCCGTTGCTGAATGAGTCAAATCTTCTCGGTAGTTTCTTATACTAGATATGGTCCAAGAAGTGTGTTTTCCCCTACTCTAGTTCAACAAATCGGCAAACAACATGGTCTTCCGTAGAGAGATTCATATGGTGGCATGCCAATGCTGGATTCATAGCTGTTATTGTAAGCAAACTCTACCAACAGTAAGTGTTTCTCCCAATGTCCCTTGAAGTCCATGGCGCAGGCTCGAAGAATGTCTTCTAGTGTCTGAATTGTACGTTCAGATAACCCATCAGTCGACGGGTGAAAGGCGGTGCAAAGTTTCCTTCCTAAAGCGGCTAGCAAACTCTGCCAGAATCGTGAGGTGAAACGTGGATCTCGATCTGACACGATAGACAGTAGAATTCCATGAAAATGTACGATTTCTCGAATGTACTTTTGGCTTAAGGTTTCCAGCTTTTTGGACGTTCGAACTGGTAGGAAATGTGCTGATTTGATGAGGCGGTCTATGATTACCTAGATAGAGTCGTGTCATACTGGTGATCTCGGTAGTCCTGAGACAAAGTCCATGGTAACGTGGTCCCACTTCCACTGAGGTATCTCCAGGGGTTGGAGGGTTCCTCCTGGTCTTTGGTGCTCAGCTTTCACTTGCTAACAAGTAAGGCATTTGACCATAAAACTTGCTGTATCCTTCTTCATGCCATCCCACCAATAGTACCTCTTCAGATCGTGATACATCTTTGTCTCTCCGGGGTGGACTGTAAAAAGTGACTGGTGGTGCTTCTTCAGGATGTCTCTTCTTAGATTCTCAACATTTGGGATGAAAAGTCATCCTTGGTATGTCAACTGTCCATACTTGTTGACTACCCATCCTGGCTTTGATTCCTCCACAATCAGATGCCTTCGAATAAAGTCGGACTACTTTTGGGCTCCACGATCTGCTAACAGAGATTCGTTGTCGCCACCGTTAGACAAAAATAGCTTCCATTATCTGATTCTAATGGTTGGAGTCGAAATTCGTTGAGCGTTCTCATCATGTTCCATTCTCTTGAGGCCATACTAGCCATTACCCACCTCGTTTTCCATCTAAGGGCGTCGGCCACCACGTTAGCCTTGCTTAGGTGATAGGTTAATGTAAACAGGTAGTCCTCTAAATACTCCATCCAATGACGATGTCTCATATTAAGATCCTTTGGGGTGAACGGGTTTCTTCAAACTTTTGTGATCAGTAAAAAGCTCGAACCGCTCTCTATACAGATAATGCCTCCATAACTTCAATGCAAACACCACTATTGCAAGTTCTAGGTCGTGGGTAGGGTAATTTTGCTCATGAGGTTTCAATTGTCTTGACCCGTAAGCTACTACCCTTCCGTTCTGCATTAGTACACATCCTAGGCCATCCTTCGATGCATCACAATACATCGTATACCCAACTTCTCGTTCAAGTATGATCAGGATCGGGGAACTGGTCAATCTTCGAGCTCTTGAAAAGCCATTTCACACTTATCACTCTACTCAAATTTCACCCCTTTCTATGTAAATCTGGTCATTGGGCGTGCCAATTTTGAGAAATCCTGGATAAATCTTCGGCAATATCTTGCTAACCTAAGGAAACTATGAACTTCAAAAACATTCCGAGGTCATCACTTCTCACAAACATTATTCTTGGGTTATTGTTCCTGGCTGTAGAAAAAATCAACTTTTCAACCCCACAATCGAATCAAATAAAACATAAACTGTACAAAGATAATGGAAATGAAGAACATAAATTACTTGCAGCAAGAAATACAAAGATAACTTGCAACTGAAATGTTATTCAAAGGCCCATGCTCTTCTTTTTTTCTCTGATTCGCAACAAAGAGATATTATTTATCTAAAGATAAACAAAGATTAAAAAAAAAGTTCAAAGGGGGGCAAGAGGTCCCAAGTTACCATATGGTTGCCCTTGTCGCTCTGATCGACGAGCGTCACATAGAACAATGCACAGACATTGGATCAATAGCTAAAAATGCAAAACCTAAAAGGTTATTGTTGGACAAGAATGATATTACTCATACCTTATAACGATATTCTCAGATTAACAAAACAATTAACCGGTTCTTCAAGGAGAGAGTAGTAATCAACCGACGGTGCAAGCGAAAAGCAAAAATAGTTTGGAAGTGCAAACTTGATGGGAGAGGCAGACACGACTCAGATGGTAAGAAGCGAGAGAAGATTAGAGAGGAGGTGAAGCTAGGGCAAACTACGACTGTTAGCAATGATTGACGAAGCAGCAGATCGACGAGACGACTCTAGGGTTTCTGAGTTGATATCTCTTGGTCACTGTTGATGCTACAAGTGTGAGAGAGGCTACATATCAATGGGAATCTAAATCTAAACGAGGGGGATTGAGGAGACAATGTTGGTGCTTCTAAGTCTCACTTGTTTATTTTAAGTTATTCATTTACATATCTTCAATCTCACTTATTAGTGGAGAGTGACTGGGTGAGATTAAAAATGTAGATTACTATCTCACTTCTTTAATAAGAGAAAAATTCTAACCATCTCAAGTTTATTTAGTAAACTGAGATTAAAAACTTAATTTATGATTTTTAATCACACTTTTATAAAACTAAGATCTTTTAATTTTTTTAAAGTTATTGTAGTAGTGATGAATTAGAGATAGTTAGTGAAGATAAACCAGTGGGAAAGAGAAGGGATCAAGAGATTTGAGATTAAGATTTAATCAATGATGACGAACCAGATCGAGAAGACAGCTTGGGCTCCTAAGTTGTTCCGTCAATGCTTGATTGCAAGTTCAAAAGAGAAAGAATCGAGAGATTTGATATTGAGATTTTACTCGTTTATTCACTGACCTATTTTTAGTCTCATTTTTTTATAATAAATGAAATTAAAAATTTTAAAATTATGTCAATCTTTTAATAAGTTTGATTAAAAAAATCATACTATCTTAGCTAATTTGATAGACCAAGATTAAAAAATTTGCTTATATTTTTTAATAACATTTTTTGTAAAAATTGAGATATTTTTAGATTTTCAAGTGTGATCTTTAAGTATTATTATAATAGTAAACATCATTATATAAAGAAGTCAAGGAGAAATTCATGGTCAAAGAAAGTAGAGAGACAATCTTAGTTCTTTTAAAAATGAGAAAACAAATGCATATATTCTCAATTAATTTTGAGATCAAGAATCTTATTATTATTTCTTATCACGTTTTTATAAAAATTGGTATATTTTAATTTATTTAAATGTAATATTAAATAATTATATGAGTTGACTAAATTATAAATGAATATATGAGCATTAAACTGATACAATCTAAAGTAATGTAGTAATAAATTTGAATTGTTCGAGAATTATGAAACTATTATTGCAGGCTGGTCTAGTAATTAGGGAGCATTCATTCGGTTACCTATGACACTAGGACCAATAGGTCAAATATGAGTTTGTACTGAAGGTATTGAACGATCTTCACTACACAGGGGTGGGTTTATAAGGTTAAAGTTCATAAACTCTCTCTTTAATTCATCAATAGGGTCATGTTCGGTCACTTTTTTGGGTTTTAACTTTATTAAAATTATATCTTATAAAATATCTTATTTTAAATTTTATTTTTATATTTTTATTATCTAACTTAAATTTAAAATTATAAATATAAATATACTATAATTTAAAAAATATGTGTATACAAGTATAAATTTTCAAAACTAAAAATTATATTTCTAAAAATATACTTTTAATTTTAATTTGTGTATACTTATATGAGCAAGATGAGAACAGTTAAACATCGTTTGTTTGTTAACAATAAATTAGAAAATTTTATTATAAGACTTTTTAACGACGAAAAATTATTTTTCTCTCCAAAATTTTTCTATTTAGCGATAAATTTGGGATTTCCTCGCCTTTTACTTACCTCTACCGACAAAATGTATTTTCCTCGCTACCTTTCGTCGCCAAATACCCTCATTCTTGTAGTAGATGCTGGAGTTGGCAGCAGCGACGAGGGTCGTCGTCGGTGGTGCCAAACGACGGCGGTGGTGGGCTCTAGAGGCATTGGGGTCGAGGGTGGCGTCCGGACAGGAGAGGTAATTTCTCTCATTTGCATTTTCTTCCTCTCCTCTGTAACTTATTTTTTTCCTAATTCTCTCCTTGTTATAGTTTCTCTTTTATTTTAATTATTTAAGACTCCTGAAGCAGCTTAGGTGAAGAGAATACATATATATATATATATATATATATATAAAATCTTACAAGCGGTAATTCAGTGGGGTTTGGCCCACCAAAGGGAAAATTCTTGCTTATTCATGGAAAGAAGTTGACATGTGATAACAAGTGTCATCTTTCGAAAATATTTTGTACCGTATAAAATTTTCGATGTAGAATTTTATGTTCAGAAAAATCATCAAAAATTAATATAAACTTTTAATGTATTTCGTGAATTGTCGTCTCGACAAGATTTTCATGAAAAAATTTCAAACTATATAACAGAGTTTTAATTCAAATTTTAATCACCGATATTTTAATAGAAGTAAGTTTTTAAGTTACAATTTAAAATTTTATTTCAAGATTTTGTCTGGAATTATATTTCAAGTCGCTTTTAAACAAAAAATTAAGTATTAATTGTTTATTTATTTATTTCTTTGTCGATTGTCACAAAATAGGTAATAAAGCCTCCTCAAGAATATATGACAAAACTTTTTCAACAAAACAGATTTAGTCCAACGACTTTGAAAATAGTTTTGACATATCAAACAGTGATAAAAATGTCTCATTTTCTATGAGACCCTGACTCGTTTTAATTTTTGTAACATTTTAACGTGTTATTTATTATTTTTACAATAGCATGTTTATGTGCATTTTATGCTTATTCGGGCTTTAAAATGTACATTGGGTTGGTTACCGGGACCGTTGAGAGTTGTGGCGCGAGGTTTAAAAAAAATTTCGTGGCCTATAAATATCTAGCCTTAGATATTTTGATGGAGATATTTTCCAGAACTTGGAGGTTTAGTTTCCTTTTCCAAACAAAAATCTCTACCTTCTCTCTAGATTTTCTTGGGGCACGGGCTTTGTTTTTGGCGATCGGGTAGCAGATCCTTGCTATTGGCACTGAGGGCTACGCGTTCATCCAGACAGAATTTTGTTTTGACGAAGTTCAATTTTTACGGAGTTCAAGGCGTTAAGTTTTTAACTCAACGAGGTATAATCCTAGACTATTTTGCCTTTAAATGGTGCTACGTGCAATTATATATGTTTTTACCGTTTAAAAATGCATAAAAAGTTAATTTATGTTTCAAAGGTTGGATTTTGGTTCAAAATCGCTTTTGGTTGATTTTGGTTGGATAAAAAGGAGTTTAAGGCTTTCCTTTCGGTGTATCTTTATTGTTTTGGATTTGTGTATGCATGTGGGTTGCAAAGGGGGTGTTTGGTTGGTTTAATTTGGGACTGAAAAGCTTTTTTCGTTGCTAGAGTTTGTTTTTCGCCATCGCCCAGTAGCCTGTTCAGTAAATTGAAATTTTTTTTTTATGTCGACACATTTTCTGTTTGTGTCGACACCTCTGCTGTTTGTGTCGATACCTTTCTGTTAGTGTCGACCCTTTTCATGTTGTTTGTGTTTAATGCTTCAGTAGCTGTTACGTTGAAACTCTCTGTTCTTTTGTGTCGACACCTTTTGCTGTTTGTGTCGACACATTTTCTGTTTGTGTTGACACATTTTTCTTTTGTTGGTGTTGTGTATTCTGTTACTGTTTATGTCAACACCTTTTCTATTTGTGTCGACACCTCTGCTGTTTGTGTTGACACCTTTTCTATTTGTGTTGACACTTTTACTGTTGGTGTCGACCTATTTCTTCCTTGTGTGAGAAGAATAGTTTTGAGATTGGGGTGAGTTCTATGAGCCCGTGGTTTCCTTGAATGTGATATTGGTCCGTGGTGTTCAAAAAGGAGTCTTCAAAATGAAGAGATTTGTGAAAATCTTGAAAAGACGTGTTTTGGAGGTTTTGAACTAACTCTCAAGGTTGACTCTCAGCTTTTAAACGTTTTGTTGGAAACGATCAAGCATGTTTTTACATACTAGATGATCTCTATGTTCATGGATACTGGATCTCTTTTATACATATTGATGTATAACTGTTTTAAATGATTTTTAAATGATTCTATAGATGTGTCGTGACAGTGTGTTGATGTGGGCCTGTAGTGCTCCTCAGTAAAAGTTCAAAAACGTATGCAGAGTAGGTCCCTACGTGCCTTCGAGTTAATCCCTGTAAACGAGGTGGTGGGTGCTTGTACCCTCAGGTTTCGGGCCCGTAAACTAAGTGGTTTTCATTGTTGTAAGTCCATATAGAATTTGTCATTACCTAGCAGGTCTTAAGTGGTTCAGGACTAGGGTAATGGGCAGGAGTTTATAGTTGTTGCCTTTGTCCCTGTGTGTGGTAGAGTCGGTACATAGGAATCATTTTATCATTTTATTATCCTTGGTTGCATGATCCGTGTGAAAAAATAACGTTTTGTTCTCGGTTGTGTGGTCTGAGTGAAAAATAACGTTTTCGTTACTGCTTTTCTTTTAACTATGAAAACATTATCTGCATTGTTGATATGGATGGTTTTAAGGATGGAAAAGTGGGATTTTATGAAGTAAGACCATTTTGAGACTCGTGTTAGCATGATGAAAAATTTGTGATTTTGGGATGGAAAATATTTTTGTCTCCTGTGGTTGATTCAGCTATGCTATGTGATTGCATATCCTGCTTTACGGCTTCATAGTCTGTTTCTATTAGGCATCTGCTCACGTTGTGGGATTTTTTTGTAAAACCATTTTCAGGTGAACGTGGTCCTGTAAGTTGACCTTAAAGTGCCCGGAGGTGGCCGATAACAAGACTTTTGTTTTGTCTGGATAAGTAGTTTATACCTTTTTGTATATGTTTCATGTTTAGATGTAACATGTTGTAAAGCTTATGTAATTTTTATGACGGATGTATGCATGTTTTATTGCTTTCGAGAAAATCATGGGTTGGTTGTTGTTTTTTCGTAGTTTCTTACTACGCTTTTTCGTGGCTTGGTTCAACGATTTACAAAAAAGGTTTTCAAATGGTTTATGCTTTATTCAAACTCTTGTGCTTCGAGAGAGATTTTAGAACGGCCTATGCTTCTTTTAAAAAGAAAATATTTTTTTACTCAAATATGTATTTTGTTTTGAAAAGGTTTGGTTTTTGGGGTCGTAATCGTAGTCCTTTGGGCTACTTTTTTAAATCAAATAAACCCTTGGTAGTGCGTTCTATAAAGGTTTTAGCCTCGTCTTGGCTTCATAGTTTTTCATCCGTTGTGTTGGGCGGTTTTGGTGGTTGTTTGTGGGCTTTTCGCGTGACCCAGAGTTTAGAGCGTGACATTTTCGGTAGGTAAACATAAAATATGTTATCTACAACTTTTGTAAATAAACCATTATGTGAACCAACTTGTATATTAGGGTTTTGGCCTCTGCAACAGAGGTTAGTCAGAAAAGTCACGTTTTTAGAGAAAATTCATAACTCAAGATGTACTTGTCAAATCACTCAAAATAAATTTTGTATGGATGATAACTTAGAGATCTAGCTCTAGACATAACGATTGATTCTAGGGTATTTTTTTAGAATTAGTTATGATTTTTCAAAGCCGAGTCTAGCAAGCTCAAATTTCAAAAATTAAATCCTAAGCTAGTTAACATAACTTCTAACCTCTTATATGGCATGGATTTACATATTTTGACATGATTCATATTAAATACAAGATATTCAAGCTCCAACAACTTCATAAAATAAAAATAGCATGAATCTATCATTATCATTCAAGCACAAAATTTAAACAAACATCAAATAGTCACTATCTTGGTTTTAAACCATTTCTAGCTAGTTTTGATTTGTGTACTTGTTTTGGATTCCTGAAGAATGAGGTGAGAGGTTTATGATTTGAGTTTAGAAGAGGAGATTTAGTAGAGTTTTTTAATGTAATTGGCAAGTTTTCGGGTGTCTTCAAAACTACCAAGTGTCTGTATTTTATTTTGGGCTGGGTCGCTTCTGTTTTCTTCATCTTAGTGCATGACCCCTCTTTTCTCCCTTTTTAGCCTTTTTTCTTCTTAGTGCTCGCTGAGCGCTCGAGGGGCGCTCGAGCACTGGCTTAGCACTCGTTGAGCGCTTGACAGGCGCTTAAGCGCTGGTTTTATGGTGGGTGGACAGAAGGGTCCGCTCGCTGAGCGCCCTCTAGGTGCTTGAGCGCTGGGTCAGCGCTCCTTAGGCGCCCTTTTGGCACTCGAGTTCTAGACCCTTGTGGCTTTTCTTTTGCTTTTTCCAGTTTTCCCCGCTCGCAAAGTGCCCTTGGAGCGCTCTTAAGCGCTTTCCATACGCTTGAGAGGCGCTCGAGCGCTTCATCATGTGCTTGAGCAGCGCTCGAGCACTCAATGTCAAACCCTAGCCAAAACCCTTTATGGCACTCGCTAGCCGCCTACGGCGCGCTCGCAAGCTGCTCGAGCGCCCTGTGACTATTTTTTTCTTGCCACCTTTTGTGTACGTATATAAGTCTTTGCCCTTCTCATTTTTTATCTACCAAAAAACATTGAGAGCGTTAAGAGTGACATTTTTTGCACCTTTTGTTTTCCTTACTCTTTGTCAAACTCGTCTACCTCCTTGTAACAATCTAAGAGCCTTTAATCCTATTAAAGTGCACACACCACCTAGATTGTGTTACTCTCTCAGACTTTAAATTTTTCTACATTTTTGGTCATTCATTCATTAGCACTTAAAACTTGCTCGGATCAGATATTAGCTATTGGGTTTCTTGGATCGGAAAGTTGAAGCAGCTTGAATCTGTGGAATCTCAAAGGAGCTCGGGGAGCTGTCACAAGCTACAAAGTTAGGTCATCATTGGGTAACGGGTGTAAATCCTTTGTTCTTTTAGCTTGCACCTTTTTGATTCATAGTGAAAAGTGCTTTTTGTGTCGGTGTCGTGGTTTTCATCCTGGAGTTTATCTCAAGTATTTCCACGTTATATCTTATGTTTATCATTCATGGATGTTGATTATTTATTTTCAAATACAAAATAGTCTTTCTAATTTTAAAATTGTTTGTGGATTAGCCTATTCACCCCCCTCTAGGGTTAATCGGGTTTATCTACTGTTTTCCAGAGTTCTTACCTATGAGGATTGATTTTTAGGATTGAAGACCCAAGGATTTAGTTTTATAGCTAGACACTTTTTCTTTCTCCTCCCATCTTCTTCCTTCTCTTCTTCTTCTCCAACACTTGGCAAATTTTAGAATTTTTGGACGTATAGAGGGTTTGGTTCGGCCAAGGAGGGGAGAGAATAGGGTGGTTTTATAGAAAATGAGTTAGTGGAAGGGGTCATGATGAGGTCGTGTAAGAGTGTAAGAGCATGGGTCAGTTCCCAATAGTTGCATGGGAGGTGAGGTAAAGGTTGCGTGTGTGAGTCTCCATGTTGGCCGGCCAAGGAGAGGGGTTTTATCCTTAATTTTTAGATTTTTTTTTAAATTCAACTATTAAAGGTTTAATGATATATTTATACTATATTGTTAAGAAACAATCTCAAAATTTGACTTAATGTATATTTTTAGTTACTTTTTCTATAAAATTTAATTAAATTAATACTTTAATGATTTGTACATTACTTTTGATAAATTTATAATTATTTTGGCATTATCTAATTATGTATGTGGTGAGACATTGCTTAATTTAAGTCTTTTTGTAACGATGTGTCAATTAGACTTTCAAGTAAATATTGGTGTACAAGATTTTTATTTAATTATTTTAACTTGTAAAACTTATATATTTGTATTTGCAGTACCTATATTTATATATTCATTGTAATGCCCCAATTTTCAAACAATAAAACTCCACGAAAACCAAAACTAAAAAGAAATTTTTGGTTTTGAAAATAATTCTCAAAAGACGCCATTTTAGATCAAATAGGGTACCCAAAAGATTTTATATCCAAAAACCTCCTTTCGAAACAAATCGAACTTTATTACACAACGGTTGTCCGCTCGAGCGATCAAAGCTCCGCTCGAGGGGTGAGACACCCGAAAGATTTTCAAGCCAGAAATCAGAAAACTTTCCTAAGTCTAAAAAATACACCTAAAAACTTTATCTTTGAACAAGGGTTTAAATAACCAAGAAATTTGGGACAAAACGTTTATTTGATAAAGAAGTCACTCATTCGACTTGAGAACGAATCATTGAAAGCATTTAACCCAAACCAAAACAAACAGAACTACAACCAACACCAGGCTTCCCTCTCGGTCATCACAATATGCATGCATTGGTATAATCGCCTTAAGGCTTACGAAAATATGCTTCCAAGATCAAAGCAATATACATCATTACATGACTCTATAACAAGCGGTGGTAATAGACTACCGACCAATAAAACTACTCCAAATGAACAAAGAGTTTTCTCTTTTGCCACCTCGGCTCCACAAGATCAATTCACGTGATCCAAACCACCTGAAAAAGGTTTTTAAAATTCCACAACGTGAGCCGAAGCCCAATAAGAACAGACTATAATGAAGTAAAACAGGATATGCAATCACATAATATAGAAACGACGCGACTTCACAAGCCTCAAAACGGTTTTTCATCCTCAAAACCACACATTTTCATGTAATCCAAATGCATCCAACGGTTTAAGAAAACATAATCAAAATCTTAATTTTAACTCGGTTCCCATAATCGACAATGATCCCTATGTACCGACTCTGTCGTACCGGGAACAAGGTCACAACTATAGACTCTCGCCCATTAGCCTAGGTCCGAGGCATCCAATGACCCGCTAGGTAATGACAAATGCTATACGGAGTTACAACAACAAACACCTCCCACTAGGGTAACTACTTCATTTACGGGGATTAACCCGAAGGAGCGAAGCACTTGCGTAAAGTTTTCAGACTTTCACTGAAGAGCAATGTCGGCACAAATACACACACGCATTGTTATGGCACATCTATGGAATCACAAAGAAAACACGTAGCTCACTACGAAAACATTTGTAAATACATACAGTCAGATACAAAACATTTAACGACATTTCGCCACATCATCTATTTAACCATGGAGATCAATCAACATTTACGAAATGTTTCCACCATTCCAATCGAATAGTTCAAAAACTACGGCTCAATCCCAAGGGTTAGCTCCAAACCTTCAAAACTATGTTTTCACACTTTTTACATAAATTTCTCCGATTTTCAAAACTCATCCTTTCAAAAACCACGGATACACGCACGTCTACCAACTTTGTAATAAATTGTAAAAATACAACACATGCTTTTTGTCCAACCAAAAACGGTTTAAACACAAAGTCCTACAGTTATAACATTTTAAAAACGGTAAAAAGGTATATGATCACATGTAGCATCCCTTTAAAGTAAGATAGTCTAAGATCCTACCTCGGTGAATTAAAACTCGAAGCTTTGAACACCGGCAATAAACCAAAGTCACCAAAATGTAATTTTGTTCGGATGAACGCGAAACCCACGGCAACGATATCGAGGATCGACTATCCAAACGTCAAGATTCAGACCCAAATCAAGCCAAAAGCTAGAGAGAAGGTAGAGCATAAGAGAACTTTTTCTAGAGAGATGAGTGGAAGATTGCAAAACAAGCTTTAGCACAAAGTTCAAGGCATGGGCTGACTTTATAAAATCTCGCGCTCGGCTGTCCGTTCGAGTGAATAGGGATCCACTCAAGCGGTCCCCCACCGACCCAACTCTCGATCACTAGCCCGGTCGAGCGAACAGAGATCCGCTCGAGCGGTCATTGCTAGGTGAAACTCGAACAAAAGACGTATGACTTAGCCCATGCATGCATAACACATATAGACACATGCTATTCTAAAACGATTAAAGCAATAACCAACACATCGAATAAACATTACGAAAATAAAACAGAACTGGGTCTCACAATTCTTCCCCCTTAAAGGAATTTTGCCCTAAAATTCATTACAAGGTTACGAAGCAAACAACTCCAGGTATATAGCACAGACTTTGGACTCAAACTCTCACGTCGCTTCCTCGACTCCGTGATAAAGCCACAAAACCTTGACATATATAATGGGAGCTTCCTCTCAACACTTGCTCTTTTGTGTCCATAATCTTCATCGGTCGTTCCTCATAAGAAACATCTTCATCTACTCGTAATTCATCCCAATCCAGCACATGTGACGAGTCAGGCTCATACTTTTGAAGCATGAAAACATGAAACACGTTGTGCACAGACGATAGCTGAGGAGGCAACGCCACACGGGATGCCACCTCTCCAATCCTCTCCAGGATATCAAACAGTCGATTAAAAGGCGGCGACAACTTCCCATTACGAAAAAATCTCATCAAATCTCGACATAGTACGACTTTCAAAAACACATGGTCCCCTACCCCAAAGTCCAAAGGCCTCCTTCTCTGATCGACGAAATTCTTCTAACGACTCTGAGCCGACACCAAGCGTTGGCGAATCATAGCAATCTTTTTCATCGTCTCTCGCACCAAGTCGGGTCCCAAAACTGCAGTCTCTCCCACATCTGTCGTTGAGGGTGAGTTGTTTTGAGTTTAGGCCCGGCTAACGAGTCTTTCGATTTACATGAGCTCTTTCAGTTCAGAGACCTAGGATAATAGCTCCGAGAAGAGAAGAACCTATACGCACTTGAGCCCGATCTCTGAGCAGAAGACTCAGACGTACTAGTCAGTTGAGATTGGCGATGGCAGACCAAGTACTGACTATGACTGAGACTCACCGTCAAAAGTGTGCACTCGCAAGACGATATGAAATTCAGCACCGAAAATTAGTCCAAATCTATCACAACACAAAACAACCAAGTTACATATTAGTTATTATGTACAAAAAAACAAAGAGTTGTATCTAACTATTATTTTCGCAATATTATTCTTATTTTTATTTTAATTCTTATTTTCTTATTATTTCATATTCTTATAGTCTTAATATTATTTATTATTAACACTAATTATTTCAATCATATCTACACCAATAGAAACTACAACCCGTTAACACTGTTTTTCCTTCTTCTGTTTTTTTTTCTTTTTATCAAGTTAATAAAACAAAAACTCTACAGTTTGATTTTGCTGGAGTAATTTACCAGCGATTGAAGCTGTTCATGAGTGGCGTTGAATCGTCAAAAGAGTTATGAACGGTGGTGATAGCAAAAAATGATGTGTATAATGATAGCCATGCGCGTTACAGATAACAAAAATAATAATAATAATAATGAAGGGTGGCGTAACTGTATTCAGTCGGATTCAAGTCTATTGGAGAAATTTTTCGATGATCAAAGCCGTTCACTAGTAGCGTTAGGTCGTTCAACAGGTAAGAGTCACTGGTGGCAGAAAGATCGTGATATTTTTAGTGATGATCGATGTACGAACAGATAAGGAAATTAAAAATTTATCAATGGTGGCGGCGGCTGGAGTCGTTTATGGCGATTTAAGCTATATCAGGGTGGTCCACGGTAGTTTGCAGGAGGCGCCGTGGTGTGAGAACGGAGAGAAAAACGAGAAGGAGAGAAATTCGGGGGTGGCAGAGGAAGGAGAGAAAAAAAAATTACCGAGAAAGAGGAGAGGAAAAACGGTGGAGCTGGTGGTGAACGGCGGCAAGGGAGTCGCCAGCGTTGGCGACGATCGCTGGGGTCGGCGGTGGTGGCAAACGGCGGCGTCGAGGTCACACGGTGGTGGCGTTAAGGTTGCTTCTTCTCTCGGTTTTTCTTCCTCTCTTGTTCTCTCTTTTTCTCACTCTTTTTCTCTTTTTTTTTTTGCTCTTTTTTT
Organism: Heliamphora ciliata; assembly: GCA_032360265.1. Taxonomy (NCBI): domain Eukaryota; kingdom Viridiplantae; phylum Streptophyta; class Magnoliopsida; order Ericales; family Sarraceniaceae; genus Heliamphora; species Heliamphora ciliata. The sequence continues at coordinate 12,886 of JAUMHN010226926.1, read as the reverse complement.
TTGCTTAGTATAACTGAATTATATTTATTTATATTATTTTACTTATTTATTTTTTATTATTATTATTATTATTATTCATTATTGTTATTATTTTACAAGATTTTCAAACATTATTTTAAATTTTTAGATAATGAATTTAAATTAATAGTTCAGGTTATTACACCGTCGGGAATGCATCTATTAGCATCCCAAACCCTTTTTGTTTTGAGTCTCAGGATATAAACCCATTTTGAAATCAATGAAATAAAATCAAACTTTACTTACTTTGTTGTGTCTTAAATATTTTGTCTTGATTTTAAAGATTTTAACTAATTCAAAGAGGATATCTCCCAAAAATTAAAATTTTTAATCAAAAAGGAAAAAAAATGCGATCTAAACCTGCAACCGAAGTAACTATTTTATTAAATCTCAATGATGAAAAAGATCCACAAATTGTTCAAATTAGTTCCACACTGTCTTTAAAGGAACGTAAGCAACTAATATTTTTATTAAAGGAATTTAAAGATATTTTTGCTTGGTCCTATGAAGATATGCCTAGCATAGACCTTGACATTGTGCAGCACTAAATTCCTTTGTACCCCGATGCTAAACTCGTCAAGCAAAAGCTGAGGAGGATTAGACCAAATTGGGCGCTCAATATCAAGGAAGAAGTTACCAAACAAATAGATGTCGGATTCCTCATGGTCACAGAGTTCCTGAAATGGGTCGCTAATATTGTTTTTGTACCAAAGAAGGATGGAAAGATCTGGGTATGTGTCGACTTCTGGGATCTCAATAGGGCTAGTCCAAAGGATGACTTTTCTATCCCCCATATAGACATATTAGTAGACAACACTGCCAAGAACGAGCTCTTGTCTTTTATAGATGGATTTTCAAGGTATAACCAGATTTTGATGGCCCTAGAAGACCGAGAAAAGACTACCTTCACAACGCCTTGAGGTACCTACTGTTATAGAGTCATGCCGTTCGGACTGAAGAACACTAGAGCAGCCTACCAAGGGCCTACAACCACGTTGCTGCACGACATGATACACGAGGAGGTGGAAGTATATGTGGATGACATGGTCGTAAAATCCAAAACCCAGGATGGGCACGTCACCGCACTAAGAAAATTCTTCAAGCGGATCAGAAAGTACAAGATACGCTTGGACCCTCAGAAGTGTACCTTTGGATTTACAGCAGGGAATATGCCCGGATTCATGATCACACAGCAGGGCATAAAGGTAGACCCATCAAAGATCAAGGCCATTCTCAAAATGCCTCAGCCGAAGACCGAAACGGATGTAAGGAGCTTCTTGGGAAAGGTTTAGTTCATCAGTCGATTCATCACCAAGCTAAGCACTACCTGTGAACCCTTATTCTGACTCTTGAAACAAGGGACCAAGTTTCAGTGGGACCAGTAGTGTTAGGACGCCTTCAAAGCTATACAGAAGTATCTGTAAAATCCTCTGGTTCTATTGCTACCAGAACCTGCAATCCTTTGATACTATACCTATTAGTGACTAATTCAGCAATGGGATGTATGCTCGCACAAGAAGACGAAGCCAAGATAGAAAGAGCTATCTATTACTTGAGTAAGAAGATTGCCAAATGCGAACGGCAGTATACGTCCTTGGAAAAGACTTGTGGGGCACTAGTATGGGCATCTAGGAAGTTACGTCATTACATGTTAGCATACCGAGTTGTTCTTATCTTAAGGATGGACCCGCTCAAATACCTCTTTGAGAAGCTAGCGCTGACAGAAAAATTAGCCCGGTGGTTGCTGATGCTAGCCAAGTTTGATTTTCAATATGTCACAAGGAAATCAGTAAAAGGGAGAGTCGTTACGGAGTTCTTGGCTAACCACCCTATCGACGGAGAAAAAGAGCTTGAATTTAAGTTTTTCGATGAGCAGGTGCTGAAGATTAAGAAAGATCTATGGACCCTCTTTTTCAATGGAGTCTCAAACCAATACAGTTACAAGATAGGGATACTCCTTGTCACTCCCGATGATTCTCATATTCCTTTAGCTTTTAAGTTGACTTTTGAGGTCACAATATAGGCCGAGTACGAAACTTACTTAGCCAGATTGAAAGTCGCCCTGGAACTAAAGGCAAGAAAGTTGGAGGTTATAGAAGACTCAGCTTTAGTCGTATCCTAGACAAGGGGAGAGTGGAAGGTTAAAGAAGAAAAGATGGTTCAGTATCACCGAGAGCTCGAGGTAATGATTCCTTGCTTTGAAAGCGTGGTGTTCACTCTTGTTCTAAGATTGCAGAACAAGTTTGTCGACGCCTTAACCACTCTGGCATCGATGATAGACATACCACCAAAGATAAGAATGTGGCCTTTGAAAATTCAACAAAAGGATGCACCTGCAATTAGCAACATCGCTATTGCCCAAGAAGTCAATGACGGACTACCATGGTACCACGACATTTGAAATTTCATCAAGAAAGGAGAATATCCGAGCCGAGCCAGTAAAAAGGACCAGAGAGCTATCTAGAGACTCGCCTCACAGTTCGTGATCTACGGAGGAAAACTGTACAAAAAAGGATATCTGGGAGCCAATAAGCTTTTCATCGACACCGAAGAAGGACATGAGGTGATGATGGAAATTCATAGAGGAGTTTTCGGACCTCACATGAGTGGGATGAGGCTAGCTAAGAAGATCCTGCGTCAAGGATATTTCTGGATGACCATGGAAGCGGACTGTCATTAGTTCGTTCGAAGGTGCAAAAAATGCCAGATCCACGCAAACCTCATGCATGTACCGCCATAACATGACCTCACCCTGGCCATTCTCAGTTTGGGGAATCGACGTAATAGGGAAGGTTACACCCAACGCATCGAATGGGCACGAGTTTATTCTCATGGCAATTGATTAGTTTACGAAGTGGGTTGAAGCTGCCTCTTACTCAGTCTTGAAGGCCTCCCAAGTAGCCAGATTCATCAAAGAAAATTTTATCTATCGGTACGAAGTTCCACATGAGATAATCTCCAACAACGGTTCCCACTTTCAAGGAGAAGTTCTAAACCTCTTGGAAGAATATCGAATCATCAACTATAAGTCTTCACCGTACAGACCACAAACTAATGGAGCTATGGAAGCTGCAAATAAAAATGTGAAGAAAATCCTACAGAAAACTATAGAAGGAAGTAAGGATTGGCCAAAAAAGTTATCATTTGCGCTTTGGGGATACCAGACATCGATTAGAACTTCCACTGGAACAACCTATGCTTTGGTCTACGGAATGAAAGAAGTTCTGCCCATATAATTGGAAATTCTGTCTCTAAGAATAATGGCTAAAAGCGATATCCCCGAGTCAGAATGGCAAATGGACAGATTCGAAGAGTTGCACTTTTTTGACAAAAGGAGACTTAAAGCCATGTTCCATGTTCAAGGATATCAGAGAAGTATAACTCCAGCATTTAACAAGAAGGTTAAATCTTAAAACTTGAAAGAATGTGACTTAGTCCTCAAATAGATCAAAGCTCCAATCTTTGATCCAAGGGACAAGTTCAAACCTAATTGGACCGGACCCTATCTCATCAAGACCTTGATGTCAGGAGGCGCTGGCATCCTTATGGATTTGGACGGAAATGTTTTCTCTACACCTATCAATTCAAACCAGCTTACAAGATTCTACCCCTGAGAGAAAGCCCACAAATGGAGAGCATCAATACGCAAGCGTAACCCGAGTCTCGAACTACGTTATAGCTTGATTTCCTTCTTTGGGATACGTAGGTGTAAGCCCAAGGGCTTTTTAATTAGATTTTGATGATTTTTATAAGTCATTTTCTTAATTAAATTGATTTTAAAAGATTATATTTATTTATTTATGAAAAGGTAAGTGTTGACACTATATGTCTAATGAGTCGACACCTTAAGCCATTTAAGTTAACTCTTTGTATCAAATGAGTTGACACTCAGTGTACTTGTTCTGAATATTTTGAGTAAACAAAAATTGATATTTGAGTCAACACCTAAAGGCTAAGTACGCTTGAAACCTTCAAGTATGTCGACACCATTGAGAAATTGAATCGACACCTTAACATGTTTGTCTAAGATGTTTCAGGTACTCATTTGAGTCTACACCAAACTAGTTTGGGTCGACACCTTTAGTATTGGACTAGAATCCAGGCAAATGAACAATATGAGTCGACACAAATAGAATTTGAGTTGACACCTACACAAGCCTTGCGGGATTCATTTTGGGTCGACACCAACACCATTTGAGTTGACACCAAGTAATCCATTGGATTCCTGACTTCGTGTAAAATGAGTCGACACCAAAGTTAAATGGGTCGACACCAAAGCTTCAAGACGGTTCCTGATTCCAACTCAAACGGGTCAACACTAAAGGTTTATGAGTCGACACAAAGGTTCCCTACAGGAACAAGTTATTTGAGTCGACACCAAATGACTTCGAGTCGACCCCAAAACAACTAAGACTGTCTGCAGTTTTCTAAGTCGACACCAGATCAAAATGAGTCAACTCAAAAACTACCGAGGTTGACTACAATTTTATGAGTCGACACAAAAATGAAGATGAGTCAACACCAAAGACGATATGAGTTGACACCAAAGGTCTCTCCTGGAAAACTGAAGTAATGCTTGAGTCAACACCAAAAGCTCCATGAGACAATACCACCGTGTGGGTGAGAAAGATGCAGAATTTTTGTCGACACCATCGAAGAAATGAGTCAACACAATCACTTGAGGAACTAAGCCCTAAATATTTTGAGTCGACACAAAATGATTTTGAGTCGACCCCTACAATAGATTTCAAATCTCGCGCTGATTCTAACGGTTGGATTTCATAACTTTAATTGCCTCCACCAACCCACCAACCCACCAACGGTCATTTACTTCGGCTGGCTATATAAGAAGTTAATTTTTGAAGCCTGGAAGATCTGGGCACTATTCTATTGCTTGAATCAAATGTTCAAATCTTCAATAAAGCACTTATTGCTCATTAACTTTTCCATCCGATTCCCACCTCTTTGTATTCATTTATTTCTAATCAATTGAAAAGAAAGTGAGTGAGTGAATCTTTGATTCCTACACATTTATTGTAATAGAGGGTGAGTCACCCTTGATCCTTTAAGAGAGTGTGTGATACTCTTTAAAGAAGAGCTCAAGAGAGATTAGAAAAAACAGGATATTATTTTGTTGGATCTTCTTGAGGTAGTAAAAGGTTTTGAATGCGTCCGTGAAGCATTTTATCTTAGTAGAAATTCTCAAGGAGAGTCTTGAGAAGTGTACGTAGGCTTGGAAGAACCAAAACCACTATAAATCTTGGTGTTCGATTCATTTTCTCTCTCCCTAACCTCTTTAATTTCTTCATTGGTTTATATCTTAATATACCTGGTATGTTTGTTTAAGAAATTAAAAGGTTTTGAACGAGGTTTTTAAAAATAATAATTATTATTTTTAAAATTCAATTCCCCCCCCCCCCCCCCTCTTGGATTGCCTAAAACTAATAGTAAGCAGCTTCTGTCAGAAGTTCAGCTCTAACCTTCATTCAGAGTTCCCCCTTTATAACCATATTTCAAGTAGTCGATCAAAGAAAATGTTTGTTTTAAGTTTTTCCAATAAGATGATTATGTTGTAAGAGCAAAAATCTAAAAGTCACCATAAATCAAAAGTGAAGAAACTTTCATTAATGAGTTTTACCAATACAGTTTTCAAAAGCATAAGAGGCTCGTAAGTCCTCATTCTAAAGAAACAAAAAAGGAAAAACAAGCAAAATATTAAGGTACAGCAGAGCAAAATCAAGTCTTCCTTCTCTTTACATCCCCTTCTTGCCCTGCCCTGTGCTCTATCTCCGCTTGCAGCCAAGCTTTGTAACTCGCAGATAACCCGCTGTCAAAATCCCCACCAACTGGTATCCTCAGTCGAGAAGACCAAGTCTGCTGGTACTCACCTAAGAAGGGGCCCAGTGAGGACAATTGTACAGATGACTCACAACAGTTTCGGGATAAATCGGGGTACGTCCAAACTGGCGAAGAACGCAATAAGAATGATAGAAGGTGGCCAGCTTCAAGCCGACCAATAGGACCCCCAAATGGCCCACAGTCGCAGTAGTCATGGAAGATATCTTCAACCAGGGGCATAGCCAAGAGATGTCCTCCCTGGCTAGAGAACTCAGGTAATCCTGCCAAGCAGTCTCGGTAGAGCACAGTCGATAAACCTGACAACGAATGAAAAACATCACGCTGTAACTATCAGACATGGGCTTCTCTAGTAGATTCTCCTTCTTCATCAGCCAGACCTGAGAGAAACAAAGAAAAAGGAGAGCTGAGTGGAAAAATCTGAGAGTAAAGAAAAGGAGAGCTGAGCGAGAAAAATAAGAGAAAACACAAGAAAAGAACAGCTGAGTGGAAAAACCCAAGAGAAATACAGAAAAATGAGAGTTGAGAAACTACTTGCAGTAGGAGAGCACTACCGGCAAAATAGGGGGCACTCCTGAAGTCAACTGCATCAAGACCAAGAAGTGTTTCAGCAAGGACCAACTGAATAGGATCTCGACCCTCGTGGATCTGATGAGCCACATCCACCAAAGAAGAGCTGACTCTCCCATCAGAAGGGCCTAAAAGAAAGCAAGCAAGAAGACAACTGCAAAGAGCATGCCGGAAACTATGACTAGAGAAAGGCATGAAAACTATGACCTCTTCTCGGCTTGAGATCTCTAGAATGGTCGAAAATTCCTCCACAGTCGAACATAACTCCTCAACGCCGAAACGGAATACATGAACCTCGGGATCCCATAGCTAGGTTGCTCCTCTCACAAGATGCCAATCAACACTTAAGGATCGCAAAAAGAACATTGCATCTAGACCAAAGTTGAGGAAGTTCTTGTGCTCAACCAGAGAGAAATTGCTCATCCAAGCCGACAGTTAATTGTTGTAAAAGTGAGCTATGAAGGATACAAGGAGGATACACGATATCCAAAACAGTGGGGTCTAGAACAATTACCCCTTTTTATAATCTAGAAATGAAGGAAACCCACAAAATCTGCTCCAAGTTTCACGCCAAAATCCTTTGTTGTGGCCGTTACCTTTTTCCTACGGCCGTCAACTTGTAACCCAACGGCCGTCATCTTCTCATCCCAAACCTCACGGCCATGATATCTAAAATCAAGGCCGTGAACGTTTCTCCACAAAAGTTCATGCCACCATATCTAAACTAAATGACCATAATATTATTTCTCATGGATGCCATCTTTTTTATGTAGAAATTTTGGCAGCCAGTCCCCATTTTGCCAATATACCCCAAACTATAGTTATGTACATGTTAGCAACTTGCAACAAGAAACGCAATTCATATGACAAGATCATAGCACACAAATCATACGTCATGCATAATCAAAATCTAAGCATTCAAGAGTAATTTTCATGTAAAAAAAAGAGAGAGTAAGCATCTATAATAATTAAAAACTGTAAACCACAAGGCACGAAGGCCCAACCCATCAAAAGTAAAGTAATGTGTGTATGTGTATGATGTGGCACGCAGGCCAAGGGAAAAATAAAAGGTACGCAGTCCCCATCAGTGTATCTGTGTAGTATGTCGAAGACAGTATATTAGTATGGATTAGCGTGTATCTGTGTAGTATGTGTCGAGGCAGTGTACCAGAATAGTGAATCATAGTAGTATGTCAGTGTGATCGTGAAGAGTATCGGAATGTATCAAATGGGGACGCAGGCCTAAGAAAGAATAGTCACGCAAGCCTCTAGGAACAAAAAGAAGAGAAATGAAATCCTCAGCAGTTTGGTAGATCAGAAAGGTCACTCCCGCCGGGTCCTCTTCCTCCGGACTACGTAACCTCCCTGGGATGACTCTCCAGATATCGACCTGGTCTCCTCTTCCTCTGAGCTATCAATCATTTGTATCATGCTGGGAGTCTGAACTCTAGATGAAGAAGCAGCAGAAGCAGAAGTCTAAGCAGAAGGTGCCACTGGGGCAACAGGTGTCGTGTAACCACTGCAGGTCCTCAGTTCTCCGCCACGCCCACGCTGAAAGAAAGAAAAGGACCACATCAGCTAAGGTAGACAAGTATGAGCAGAGCGCAAGAATGTAAATAAAAGATAGAAAGGACTAAGTACCACAATGAGGCCACCCCAAGCAGCAAGAGGCTCCAAACCCTGGGCACGGAAGGCGACGTCCCAGCGACGGACCAATACCCTCAATCTTGTGATCAGGCAAAGGGATTGGCCACACCACTCCTGGGGCATTTGTCAAGAGAAGAATCAAGTCAGTGTAATCAGGTATCAAAATTAGTCAGATATGGGAATCTGTACGGGTATAAGAATTAGTACAATTAGGTCAGTGCTGTCAGATATAAGCAAAAATATGAAGAACAGAAGTAAGGATGTCATACCTGCTCAGTGCTAGGGGGAAGGAGAATCTCTTGGGCTGCTGGCTCGAGGAACCAGATCTGGTGGAGATTCCCGTCCACAAAGGTATCTATTGTCCAAGGGAGCTCGGGATGAGCAGGGCCCGAGGAAGCGGAAGAAGGACCCCGCAAGGCAGCACGAGCACCTCTGGCAGGCATGAGCCTCTCTCGGGAAAAGATCATGTAGTCACGATCCTCGCCCTCGGTTAGCATGGCAGCATTGAGGCCCATTATGGCTCGGTTAATTTCGATCGTGTGGAGGGTGTCAGTTTAACACATCCCTACCGGAGGCGTCCTCAGGATACAAAAGTGATCATACCCCAAGGACTCCGAACGACGTGCTCGCTGAGGTATCACTCTCTGTACAATGGCCCCCCAAGCAAGACAGGAGTTTGGGTAGCCTCACGGCTCCATATCAAGTCAGCACCAGCTTGCTCCTCCATGCCCATATATATGTCCCAGCGAACCTGAAAATCAAAATAAGCATGTCAGCAAGCAGTGTATATACAGAAAATGAAAAGTGGGAATGAATAGAAGCATAAGTAACTTACTCGGTCGAGAGTGAGGCTTGTCCAAGAAAAGGCGGTCATCATCTGAATTCTTCCCATCATGCTTCGTACCCCGATGCCGTTTGGCCCATCGAAGTGCCCAGGAGATCACGAGGGGGTCGTCACAAGAGTTCACTGGTTGGCGCATGCCCAAGAACTCATAGGCCCAGAGCTGTAGAAAATCAAAAGAAGTGTCAGTATAGTTGAAATAGATATGCAAATATGGAAATGGGAAAGGAAAGCACAGAAAGCAGAGAGAGCAGACATACCTCCCAAAAGCGCCAGTACCCACCGATGCTCAGATCGAAAGTCCTAGTGATCGCGCTCATGTACCCATATAAGGTGGCCAGTGCAGCTCCTCCCTAGCCATGAGAGCCGATTTGGTCCACCACCACCATGGCAGCGAGATAATGAAGATGCACCCTGTTCTCTAAGTTCGGGAACAAGCATATCCCGAACATATAAAGAAGGAATGCGCGCGCCACCCACTCAAAGTGGTGGACCTCGAAAAAGATAAAATGGCGAGAGGTCGTCTTCAACCACGTGTATCGTATGCTCCCTTGTCAATGGAAGGGGGCACATGGCCAAGAAGGTGTAGAAGAGCCTTGGAGCTCCGGCAGATATTTGGATCAAACGGGATCGAGTCGCTACCCACCCAAATCCCAGTAATGCGAGAGAAGTCAAGGGGAGTAAGAGTCACCTCAAATGTGGGAAGATGAAAGGTGTTGGTGGTATCCCACCACCTCTCGGTCAAAGCCATAAGGGTGATTCGATAGTTGTTGGTCCCCCCAGTGTCGTGACGAAGCTGCCAAAGCTGGCCTAATCAATAATCTCTCGGCTACGGGGAGGGAGCGTCGTGTACCACTCTAGGACATTTGAGGATCCGCCAAAACCTCGAATGCAAAGTCACCCCTGAAATGAAACAAAACAAACAAATCAGCAACCAAAGAATAATAATGAAAGCAATAAAATAACGAAAACAAAACAAACAGAAACAATGACAAAATCAAAATCAAAGTACGTGACAAGATAATTGAAACAAATTGACGATAATTAAACTAACATTAAAATGAGACTCAAAACCAACCTACGCTTTAAGGGTCAAAATCTCACTCATTAGTTCAAAAACCTACCCCGTTTCGAAAACAATAATGATTCAACCCGATCAAAACCAATTCGTTAGGATCCAATTTCAAATTTAATGAAAACCCGACTTCACTCACATTTTTAATTCAATTTTTAATTCAATACGATCTAAAACTCATTTGACGTAGTTTCGCAAAATTTGAATTCAACCCCGTTCAAAATTCAAGTTTAAAAATTCAAATTCTAAAAAAGGGAGAGGGAGTTCAAAATTCAATTTCCTTCCAACATAGCCCCTAATCCGCCTCAAACCCATCCCGAAAACTCAAAATGGCAGACTCAACTAAAATGTCGTCAAAATCTCGCCTCAACAAAAATCAAATTCAAACTTGACTCAACCTAGCCTCAACCCCATTTGGCCAAGTTTTCAAAAATCAACCAATTCAAAACTTTAATCCAACCGTAAATTAACGTCCTAACCCGTTAGTTTCATATTCCGGTATAAACTAGCCCTTGACTCCGTTCCAAACCCACGTTTTAACATAATTTCAAGATGTTTGCAAATTTTCAAAATTCAGTTTAGCCCGACATCTACCCAGATTCATCTTATAATTCAAAATTAAACCCAACATAATCTAATTTTTTTTTCAAAATTCATCCCAGAATCTGTTCTCTACGTACGTAAGCTTGTTTTAGATAAAATTTCAAATTTGATCGAAGGTTCATCCAAAAATCCATCCAAATTCAAAAATTTCGTTTTAAACCGAGATTCACCCGAAACCCATTTTAAACCCAAATTTGAAGCTCAACATGGTTTCCATCCCATTTCAAGATTAGTTTTCAGAGTGGATTCACATCCAAAGCTTGTTTTATTCAAATCTCAAAGTTCTTTTCAAATCAAAATCCGCTCAATTCGTGTCCAATCCAAATTCTAACATGATCATCATTTAAAATCTAAATTCAAACAAGCCCTGCTTCTAGGACGTGATTCCATTTCAAACCAAGTCCAGCCCAAATCCGGGGTCCGAATCCACTCTCAATTCAATTTTAAAATCCTTTCTCCACGATTCTGAGATTGTTCTGTCCGAAATTCCAAACGTTTGTTCAAAGGTTCGTGATATCTTAAGTTCATTTTCATCCAAGTTCAAAAGTTTCATTTTTCAACCTAAATCCCATCCAAGAGCAAAGGTCCATCCAATCCAAGTCAAGGTCTAACCTAGTTGAGTTCAATATTTCAAATCAAGTCTCAACTCCAATTCAATTCAATCCTAAACTCCGACATCTAATACAAGTCAATGTTCAAGTCAACTCAAATTCAACATCAAAGAAAAGTTCGAACATTCGAAAGTAATCAAGGATCAACATTCAAATAGACTTTTAATCAGCAAAGCAAGTAAAGAACTCAAGTTTTTCAACTTACCTCGAGGTTCCGGACCCAGAGATGATCGCCATGGCGCCATAGGAGAACCTCACGCTCCGCTATCACGTATGGGATAATAAACCTCTTCATAACCAGCTTCTGCAACCGATGAAGAAGAGGGATGTACGTAGCCAGGTCAAAATGCTCCGGCATGCCCGGTACACCACCCAAGAGGAGAGCCTCCTCGCCGCCTCCACCACCGACACCCGCTGCCGCTTCCTCATCACCACCACCACTACCGCCACCAGTTGCACCACCATTGCTCCCACCCGTGCCACCCATGCTTTCGCCGGTGAACCTGAAGCCTCTAGCCATGAAATATAGGAGAGGGAGTAATGAAATGAGAAACATGGCATAGAAGAACAAGAGAGGACCGAGAGAGACAAGAGTGAGAGCTTTGAGAGAGCCGAGAGAGAGAGAAAGAGCTCAGAGAGAGAGAGACCAAGGGAGAGAGACAAGAGAATTAAAAGAGAAGAGAGATCGAGAGAGAAGAAAGTGTTTCAATTCAGTTTGCATGAATGATATTTCGAACAGTCTCATAACTTATGTTCTGCTATCCACATCACGGCCGTTAGATCTGGTGGATTTAAAAATGACGGTTGTAACAACTTGATTCAAGCCACAACATTATTTTGTAATGGCCGTGCCTTTTATCTAAAGGTTTCTCATGATCGTGAACTTTATAACCAGGCTGCCATCTCCATAGGGCAAAATAATACAAGGCACGACATATAAAAGTAATGACTTCTATTTTGTTTTGAGCATCCTCCTTATTTGGACCTTAGAGCTACCCTATGTGGGTTTTGAACAAATCAAATGCTCTCTGAGCCCTTCTTTATGACCTAAATACCCCTTTTGAAAACTTCGGCTCTTGTCATGACCTAAAACTGATAAATTCGCTCTCGGTCCTCCTTATGACCTTAAACTGACTTGTCGGTTCTCGACATGACCTAAAACTGTCTCTAGCATTTTCGGTCCTCCTCATAACCTTAAACTGACTCGTCGGTCCTCGACATGACCTAAAACTGTCCCTAACATCCTCGGTCATCCTTATGACCTTAAACTGACTCGTCGGTCCTCGCATGACCTTAAATTGCCCATTTACCTCTTCTGTTAGCCTAAGGGCTTTTTAATTTGATTTTGATGATTTTTTCATAATTCATTTTCTAAGAATAAATGTTCTTAATGGATAATATTTTATATTTTCAAAATAAAAGTATTAATACATTTTGAACAATCAAAGCTGACACCTTAGCCAAAAAGAAATGACTTTTATCTCAAAAGGTTCAAACATTTAAAAATTCTTTAAGTAGAATTTTTTTGTGTTGATCTTAATTGAAAATTAAGTCAAACAATTAAGACAAAGTATACTTATGTTCAATGTTTGCATGTGTGCTAGATTTCAATCTAATCCTAAGGAATCACATGTGACCGCTGTTAAGCGCATCTTTAGATACCTC
>JAUMHN010226818.1:0-20481 GCA_032360265.1 Heliamphora ciliata | reverse complement strand
TAGCATGCAGGATTCCAAGAAAGGGTTTCTTCCTTTCATGCATGGAATCACTCTATCCAAAGATCAGTGTCCTAAGATACCTGATGAGATAGAGAAGATCAAGGCGGATCCTTACGCTTCGATAGTAGAAAGCCTCATGTATATTATGCTTTGCACTAGACCCGACATCTGCTTTGTCGTTGGCATAGTTAGCAGATATCAGTCTAACCCAGGGCAAGAGCATTGGACTGCAGTAAAGAATATATAATCAAGTACCTGAAAAGGACGAAGGATTATATGTTGGTTTGCCAGGCAGACAGTTTAGTACCTTTGGGGTACACAAACTCAAATTTTCAGTCAGACATAGAGCTTACATCAGGAGACAACCTTGCTGATCATTTACAATGAGCTTACCGGCTAAAACTTTTGATAGTCATGTAGAGGGCATGTGAGTCAGATGTATGACGGCATGATTTTGAGTATAAGTTGGAGATTGTTAGGTTTGGTATACTGAAAATTATGTTTTTAGTATTTAATTTTATAAAATTAATTTTTCATTTTATGAGAATCTTTATGAGCAATGTATGTGTATCATTTTTTCAATATTATGTATGGATGTTCGATATTCTGTATAGTATTTAATCTGGTGTGTAGAGTACGGCTTACACACGGAAGAACAAATTTTAAGTTCTTGTTGAATATAAGTTTTATGTTCACAATTTAGATGGAAATGGACATACCATCGGTACGACTGTGGCACAAAATTTTAGTAGACCTATCTTGGTTACAGGAAACAGATAATAGCGTCGTCTATTGTTCCAACACTATGTGCCAGTACAGTTTATGTGTATTAAACGGGATATTTTGGGTAATTAATTTAATACTTACTATATAAATTCATTCACACCCCAAAGTTATTATGAATAGTGCTTATCCTCTTAATCCTGAAATAATTATTGATTTACATATATTTAATATTCGTTGTTTTGTTTCATTAGAGAGTACGATCTTATATGGATTTATATTCTCGGTGAGTTGGATAGCGGTATTATTTATATGATAAATATTAATTATTGACGGAATCCACATCCCGATTTATCGGGATTGACGATACACCCTTAAGAAAGCTTATAAATTTTGACTGGGTAAAACCCTGCAGGTGGATTTGATTATCTGGCGGTCAAATAAGTTAAGCAGAAGGGCTTAAAGAATATAAAGATGCCGATTAAATTAAATTATCAATAATTAAATTTAATTGGCAAGTATCAAAAATCTTAACGTGGGGAGAAATGTTAAGCATTTAATAACAGGAGCTCAATGCAAGAAGGTCTTGAGATTATGGGTCAGAGTGCAATTATAGTTCTTTAGTGGTGTGAACTGTAATTCAATATTTTATGAAAATTGCAAAAACCGCTGCGTCTTTCCATAATTACGAAAACCGCTAGTAGGTATCTGTGTTCCACTAGAAGTCTTACTCATAATTACTCCCCAGGTCCCTGCTATAGCCCTATATATATGTAGTCTGAACCAGTTTGATATCTCACATATCATTGATATATTATAATTTGTCTCTCAAAAAGACTGAATATATCTGGGTTCTGCGGTACGAGTTCTTGATAGTCCGTAGCCCACACTACATTCGAGAATCACATACGGTAATACAGTAGAAGATCTAATAGGAGCTTCAACTCAGAATCAAATCGTAGTTGAAGAATAGATCAACAAAAGGTATTCTTCTAATTAACTTTGGTTGCACGGGTTTTATTTTGATCGTTCGTCGTCAAAAGTTTTATCTAGAGCCCGTTTCGACGTTTGCCATTCCAGTTAATTTTTACCAAAAATCATTTACAAAACAATGATCTTAGCAGTATTGCCTCCAACACTATTTGCTACCAGTTTGTTTATTCTTTTTAGATTAATATGACTCATGTGTAAGTGCTAAAGCAACGTTTGGTTCATTAAAGAAGAAAACTTTCTCTTATATGGTAAATTAGACGTGTTATTAATTTCAGTTAGTTGTAGTGTATGAGAGATTAGAGTAATAACATGAAGATCATCCACCAATATACCAAAACAGATAACCCGTTTATTATCCTTAATAACCACAGAGTTGTTAAAATAAACCAAATATCTGTCTTTAACTAATCTAAAAATGGAAACTAAGTTCCTTCTAATGGAAGGTACATGAAGATAATCTCTCAATATTAAAACCCAATCTCTACCAAAACTGAGAGTGACATCTCCTACTGCAACTGCTGTTATTTTTGTATTATTACCCATATATAGGTATATTTCTCTATCACTGAGTTGTCAAATTTCCTAGAACACTTGCAATGAATTGTAGATATGATTTGTAGCTCCCATATCTACACACCAGGTACCGGTAGATAACACCCCTAAATATGTTTTCACAACCAGTGAACATAAATTACCTTGCTTGTTTTGCCTTCTGATAAATATTAGACATAATTTTTTCTAGTGCCGTGTTTGGTTACAGTGAAAACATCTACCTTTCGGATTTTCACACTAGTCTGTGGCCCACTAACTACCTTGGAAACCGTGTCTCTTTATTTCTGAACCTTTTTTTCCTTCATGCCTTTCGACCCTAAGGAAGAACCTTTTTCAGAAATAAACACATTTTTTGATATTAAAGGAATGCCATTGGTAGTTAAAGTTATATCCAAGTTACATTTTCAGTTAACAAAATTCGATCCCATAAGTTTAATTTCTTTGAGTATTAAAGTGAGTGGGTTAAAAATCATTTTAATCCTGAGAATCACATAATTAAAAAATTACCGTTAATTATGATGAGAAAAATTTTGAATTTATTTTAATTTGGTTCCCTTTACCATTTTAAAATTAATTCGCTAGCAGTGTGGATTCCTGTGAAATAGCATGTCTCGATGGGAGGATGTCTACTATCCTCGTTTGTCCAGGCATGCCAATTCCTTTTAATTTTACAATCTAGGCAACTGCCTTTACCAAGAAAAATTAAGTAGTTGACATAACTTCAATCTAGTATATAATAGCAGTGACTCAGATAGGAAAAATACTATTATATACAGTTAAGTGTTAACCACCACCTAATCTCAAATCAATCAATTCTCAATGAACCATTTAGATGGAGAAGTGATCCACACTAACAATTATCCAGAATTATCCCTAAAGGAGATCTGTACTGGCAATACCATAATTAATTTGTCCAATGAGGAGGAAGGCCTTACTGCCAACATGCAGGGTTTAATTGTATCACCTACAAACTGGTGATGGAGACCGTGGGATTTATCTGTGAATAAATTTCTTCTCCCACTTAGATTTTTAAAATATTTTTGAGGATTATAAAAATTCGTTTAATTAAAATAAATTTATTAATTTTAAAAATCACAATATCTGAAAGAATCAAACATCGAAATTATCAAACTATTTTTTCGTGTTTTAATGCGTAACAAATAAAATTTAATAAATGCACAGTTTTTTCTTCAACTTTTTAGCTAAGGTCGTGATTAAATGTATTTATTTATTTTATTTTTTTTTCATATTTTTTAAAAAATAATAATTTATTTCGATTGAATATTTTTTCATTTAATTAATTCATAACTCGGAATTAATTCCTGCTTTTTTTCAAGATATCTGATTTTATGAAAAATCATCTTAAACGTGATACTTTGTAAAAAAATAAAATATCTAAATTTTTTCTATTTAATTAAAATTAATTAATTAAAAAAACTTAATTTTATTTTTTCTTACGAAATATTTTAATTGAAACTGAATTTTTGAATTAATTAAATTAACAGGATAAATAAAACAGATATATAATCATCTACGTAGTTCATATATATATATATATATAAACACGATATGCATATATCCCGATTTTATGATCCAAGTAAAACGTTGAAGCATTTTAGTCTCCTAAAGAGATAAGTTGTAATAATCCATGTTCGTCTTTGATTCTATGTCCTGATTGCATCTAGATTTCCTGATACTTTGTGATATATGAGTATATCATATATCAGTCTCGAATATATCAAAATACAACCAAAACAGCCCTGGGAGAACCAAAACCGCAAGCCACCACCTTGTTGTCGCCGGCGCCGCCTAGTGCCGCTACCTTTAGGTGGCTTTTGCCGCCTCATCCGTGCTCCATTTTCAACGATTTTAATACCGAAAAAAGCTCTTAAAAATAGAATTTTTTGTCAAAAAATTTGCTCAAAAATAGCCCGAAAAACAGGCTTCGATGGTCGCTGAAGCACAAAAAATGCTACTGCGCCGCCAACTTCCTGAGGCCGTTTTGGCATCATCCGAAATCCGTTTTCGACGTACTTTATATCGAAAGAAAGATCTCAAAAGTATATTTTTTTGTCAAAAAATCTACTTGAAAATTGCTCAAAAAACTATCAAAAAATCTGCCCGAACAGTCACCGACGCACCAGCCGCGCTGCCACCCAAAACATCCGCTATTTGGACTTTTCTATTGGTTCTTTTGTGCCCACCTTTTTTTGAAAAATGGCTTAAATATTCGGCCACATGATGCTTCGAAGAATGCCTCGAAAATAGTCTGGAAAAGCCCTGAAAAAAGCCCCAAAAGCTGCGCCGCCTCCGCCAGCAAATTACCGCGATGCCCAGTTTTTCCCACCTATTTTGTGCACTGTTTGGCCCTATTTTTTTATTGTTTTTGGACAGTATTTTAAGATATGTTTGCTACTATTTTATGCCTAAAAAAATGCTCAAAAAATAGTCTAACAAATGGCCCGAAAAATCATCAAAACTACCGCCGAACTACTGCTGGTACCGATTTGTTTTTAATGATTTTTTTTTGCTATTTTGACTTTTTTTTGCTTCTATTTTTAATGTATAAATACTGTAAAAAATTCACCAAAAAAATTGTTTAAAACCAATAAAAAAACTTACCGTCATCCACGAACCGTAAAAATTTGAAACCACCATCGGTGCCGCCGACATTTTTCTCGTTCTTGGATATATTCAACATATTCTTAAATAATTTAAACACATATTTTAAAAATAAAAACTAGTTATTACATCAATCCTATGTCTCGAAAGCTCGCATTCGATCTATCACAGTCAAACCCGTGATTAAAAAAAATCATCATTCGAAACCATTCAATCAAACATGAAATAAATAACGATCATAAAATCGGGATTAGAATATCTAAAAAATAAAGTTAGCACGGTTGTAAAATTATCCGGCCCCAATAACCATAAACAATAAACAAAACGGTTCTGACACCAATTGTTGGAGGCAAAAGTGCCCAGATCATTGTTTTTACAAACGACTTTCGGTAAAAAATTAACTGGATGGATAAATGCCGAAATGGGCTCCAGATAAAACTTTTGACGTTAAACGATCAAAAATAAAACCCGTGCAATCAAAGTTAATTTAGAAGAATACCTTTTACTAGTCAAATCTTCAACTACGTTTTTGAATCCGAGTTCAAGCTCTCGTCAAACCTTCTACTGTATTCTCTTATGCAATTCTTGAATTTAGTGTGGGCTACAATCTATCAAGAACTCGTACCGGTAGAACCTGAATAACTTTAGTCTTGAAGACAAGTTATAAAACAAGTTTAGCCTACCCGCATACTTATAGGGGTACATAAGGGACCTGTGGAGTAATTATGAGTAAGACTTCCAGTGGAACACAGATACCCATCAGCGGTTTCTACAATTAAGCAAACCACATAGCGGTATCTGCAATTATGAAAAACTAGTAGCGATTTCTGTAATTTCCACAAAACGCTGAATTACAGTTCACACCACTAAAGAACTATAATTGCATTCTAACCCATAATCTCAAAACTATCTTGCATTGAGCTCTTGTTATTAAATGCTTAATATTTCTCCCCACGTTAAGATTCCCGATACTCGCCAATTAAATTTAATTACTGACAATTTAATTTAATTGGTATCTTGAAATTTCTTAAGCCTTTCTGCTTAACTTATTTGACTGTCAGATAATCAAATTCACCTGTAGGGTTTGGCTCGGTCAAAACTTATAAGCTTTCTTAAGGGGGTATTATCAATCCCGATCATTCGAGACGTGGATTCCGTTAATAATTAATATTAACTATATAAATAATACTGCTATCCAACTCACTGGGAATATCGGTCAATATAAGATCGTATCCTCTAATGAATCAAAACAACAAATATTTAATATACGCAAATCAATAATTATTTCAGGATTAAGAGTTTAAACACTATTCATAATAACCTTGGGTGTGAATTAATTTATATAATCAGTATAAAATTAATTACCCCAAATGTCCTGTTCAATACACATAAAGTGTATTACACAGAGAGTCAAAATAATAGACGACGCTATTATCTTTTCTCCGTAACCAAGACAGGTCTACTAAAACTCTGTGCTACAATCGTACCGATAGTATGTCTATTTCCATCTAAACTGTGAACATAAAACTTATATTCTGCAAAAACCTAAACTCTGATATTTTGTATGCAAGTCGTACTCTACACACCAGATTAAATACTATATAAAATATTGGACATCCATGCATAAATTAAAGAAATTATATATATACATTACTCATTAAGATTATCATAAAATAGAAAATTAATTTAATTAAAATTAAATACTAAAAATATAATTTTCAGTATACCAACTCTAACACTTAGGTCACTGAAAGATTAGAAATCTTAACATAACCAAAAATCCTAATTTAATACGAAAATCCTAAAAAGACCTTATACTCATGAGGCAAAACCCTAATACTCAGAAAAAACTCTTTACATCCTAAATTAAGTAAATAACACGAAATATAAGGTTAAAAATTAAAAATTCTTATAATTTTGGTAAAATGATTGTTTTGCCCCTAGTACAGTAAAAAGTCTTAAAAATCTAAATTTTGACACATCGACACCCTAAATCAAAGATTTAAATAAAATTAAGTAATAAAAGACAAAATAACAATAAAATGACAAAAATACCCCTAAGTAGCTGGCCACCTTGGGATTTGTGCCCAGAAAGTTATTTTTTTCCTTTGTAAACTCAAAGATGAAAAAGAGTTGTACAAATCAAGCATTATTGCGAAGCCCAGACCAGTCTCTTTTGAGATATTTATATACGTTGATGTGTTTTTTTTAGTATATGTATCTCTTGGTGTATGGTTTGTATTTCCAGTTGTAGAACAGTATGTTTTGTATAAGTGTTATACATGTTATGCACGTGGGGGGTTTGGCTTCGTTGCCTTCTTTAGTTTTTCTCCCAGCATTGATCGCTCGAGCGGGCTGGTGGAAGGGAGTTGGTCCGAGAAGTGACCGCTCGAGCGGTTATTGAGACTCAAAATATATTTCTCAAGCAAATCTCTTTCTCTCCACCTTTTCTCTACCTTCTCTCTAGCTTTCAGGAGGGCCCGAGCTTAGTTCTTCGCGGTCAGATAGTAGATCCTTACTATCGGCGACGCGGGCTTCGTATCCATCCGGACGAATTCTCGTTCCGACAAGGTTGGATTTTGAGGCATCAAGCTTTTAGCTCTTTGAGGTAGGATTCTAGACCCTACTGCTGTTAAAGGGTATTGTATGTAATTATACTTGCTTTCACTAAGTAGAAATGCATTAAATGTGATTTTCATGTTTTAAACCTTGGTTTTGCGTAAAAAGTAGATTTTACGCCTTTTCTTGATTTTATACATGATCTAGATATGTTGAGATCCGTGGTTTTCAAAAGGAGGTTTGAAAATGGGGTGTTTTTATGAAAAGTGTGTCTTGGAGGTTTGGAGCTAATCCTTGGGGTTGAGTCTCAGCTTTTAAAACATTTTGTTGAAAATCTGTTGCTATATGCTTGTTGATCTCCATGTGAATGGATTGGTTCTCTTTTATACATGCGATCTAAAACTATTTTACGGGTTTTCGTAGTTGAGTTACGGTTGGATTTTTAAATATTTTTTCTAGATGTACCGTGGCAGTGGGTATGTGGATGTGGGCTTACATTGCTGCTCGTGGAAATCCAGAAACGTGCGCAGCGTAGGTGCTTTGTACCTTCGGGTTAATCCCGTAAATTGAGTCGGGTGCCTCCGTGAATGGCGATATGTGGGTTCTTTGGACCATTGGGTTTTGGTCCCATAAATTAAGCAATAGGTGCTCTGGACCTTTGGGCTAGTCCCGTAAATTGAGTCGGTTGTCTCCGTTAATGGCGTCGTTGTCATAACTACGTATAGAACTTGTCACTACTAAGTAGGCCTTGAGTGGTGACTAGGGTAATGGACAGGAGTCTATAGTTGTTACCTTTGTCATTGTGGCAGAGTTGGTACATAGGATTATATTTTATCTATTTCTCCTCGATTGTGTGTCCCGAGTGGAGAACTGTGTATTTTACTATTTTTCCTTAACTGTGGCATGATATCTGTTAGGATGATATACATAGTTTCAAGGATGAAAATGATGGTTTTCAGATGAAAAACTTGTGGTTTTGAGAGAAAACCTTTTTAGCTTTTGTGGTCAAGTTAGCTCCCACCATATGATTGCATAGCCTGCTTTACAGCTTTACTGTCTATTTTCTATTGGGTTTTGGCTCACGGTGTGGGTTTTGGCTGTAAAAATATTTTCAGATGAGCATGTGGAGTTGACCTAGATTCCTGTGGTGGAGGAAAACTAGTTGTAGTTTTCCTGTTTTGGAAATGTACTTATACATGTGATGCCGTTTCAGAAGGCTGGTTTTGTACGCCTTGAGGCGATATGCTTATTCATGTATGAAATTGCATGTTTACTGTTTATGAGAGTTGAACTATGGGGATTTTTATTCAAATGATGTATATTTTTTAGTTGATGGTTTTCCAACTGCAAATCTTATTTTCTCATAAAGTGTTTTGGTAGGCTTTCACGTGATCCTGGTATTTGGGGCGTGACAATTATTATGACTCAAGACTATTTAAATAAGTAATACATATAATAATATAATAGTATATGCTAACAAAAGCAAATAAATTATTATTGAAGTTCTTAGACACTAAAATAAGTTAAAAAGTCAAATCTTGTCAAACTAGCTTAATTTGACTTAAAAGCCTACACCTATCTAATCAATTGCTATAAAAGTTATGATAATTCATGAGAATGCTAAATTAATCATAAAATTACTAAAATAACATGTTTTAGTAGGTAGACACCAAAAAGATACGTCAAATTAATTTTTTAAGCATTTTCTTGCACAATTTGGCACTAAAACCTAGTTTAAACCCCAAATTAATAAAACATTAGATTTGCGCTTCCCCAAAATGTCCCTTGCCAAATTTCCTAGCTCCCATATCTGATTGTGTAAGTCTCAAAAGACTAAGGCCACCCTATGCAACCGATGGAGCAAAAGAAATTCAATTTAAAGCTTCCAAATGCATAATTACATCCACTAACTCCTTCACCTATGAATTGAACAACAAACCCTACCTTAGTTCTCCTCATTTTTGGCAATATAGAGAGAGAGGGACCATATTTAAGTCTCTTAAGTTTTCTTCAAGACTTAGAAAGAAAAAGAAGAAGAAAGAAAGAAGGTTCAAGAGAAAAGGATCTTTGGAGACCAAGCTGCCAAAAAGCCAAGTCCTATAAGCCAATCTTCATTCTTTAGGCCCTCAAACAAGTACGTAAACCTCTAAAACTTTATGTTATTCTCACACAAAAATCTCCATCAACTCATCTCCTTAAACACATGTAAAAACAAGAACCGAAAAATGGATTAAAAAGGTGTTGTAGTAAGAAAACTAAGACGGTTCATAGTTTTTATGGTGAGAAATGAGTTTACATGTTTGTATTCATGAGTTGTGTAGCTTATATAAGTTCTAGAACAAATATATGTAAGTCTTAAAGACATTCATGCAAAGCAATAGGGTCAAATCTTGACACACCATAAGTTAAGAAGCTAAAACCCTCGAAGGCTTAATTTTTGGGCTATTTTGACTTTCTATCCCGAAATTTGAATTATCATAACTAAATATAGAAACATGATCTAAGTGTGACTTTTATGTTCAGACCTAGGTTGGGATGCGATCGTTCAAAAAAAATTAGTTTGAACTGATTTCAATGAGTAGAACTCGAGATATGACATGTTTTTCAAAGTGTGTCAGTTTCTGACCATTCAGTTTTTCAGACCTAAAAATCATAGTTTAGAATGAGATCCGAGCTTAGGTCAAAACATGTAAGCTGTAGATAACATGTATATCGTGCTTTTCACAAAAAATGAACCCAAAATATGGAGATTGGATAGGTCAAAATGCATCTTAAAGTCACTGTTGTGGATTTGTGAGTAAGAAAGCCTTTTGTCACATGTTTTTGTATGACTGGAAACCCATATTTTCAGTGCTCAAATCCAAATGTGATTTTCATGAAAAGTGTAGGTGATATATTAAACTATTCACTGTCCAAGAAGCAGACCTAGATACCCACGGGTGGTCCCTCAAATCATTTTTGAACTCTCTGTTGTAACCAGATTCTACTGTGTATTTTGTAACTGACTGAACCCATTTTATAAATTGGCCTATATCTCTAACTTGTTTCAAATAACTACCCTTAGAACTATTCATGAAACTTGTAGGGGACATATTAAACTAGAACATATATACAATTCAAACCTGTAGGACTTGATTTGATACCCCAAAATCGAGACCAACTGAGGCATGCTTTCTGTACTTCTCTCTGTAAAATGCTGAACCAATTTCTCTTAAATGAAAATAATCACATATTTTCCTTAGGATATAACCTTAGTATTAAACATAAAAGTTGTAGAAACTATTTTTATCTAAATGGTTTCCAAAAATCATAACTTAATTTCATGTCTAGATACCCCAAAACCCCGCTGTCCCTTTTAAATTGATACTCAAAAGTTAAAGTTGTTAAGTATGTTATTAAGCATCCATTGTTGTGAGACCCAAGATTTGTCTTTTATTTGATTTGAATTGGGCAATTATGGTTTCAGAATGAATATATGATGATTAGAACCCATGCTAGTAAATTTAAGCCATGTCTTGTGAATTGTAAATTGTGCTTCACATTCTTGTACTTCATGCTTTAATGAGTTGTACCATGTGCCATGCCATGATTAGTTTAATGCCATGCTATAAATAGTTGTACTTGAGACGCATGTTGCACATCATGGGAATTGTTACATTTGCATTCCGACGTATTGGAGTCCTTTTCGTATCTACCATTATGGGTTGGGATATATTGGAGTTGTTTTTTTTCTCGGCTCTGGGTCTAGTGCGTTCCTAGTAGGCATTTTTGTAACAGTTTTGGGATATATTCCCTGTGAGCACGCTAAGCGTGTCCTTGGTGTTGAAAGTTGTTTATCATAGATATTGTTAGGCACCACAGGTTCGTCGCTAGTGTTCTGGTTTTGATGACTTAGACTTTGGGTTGACACTAGTAAAGGCATCACGAGTCTTAAGGTAGGATAAACCAATTTATTATATATTGATTGATCATTGGATTTGGTTTTGGTTAGCCTAGAGGGTGGCTCAGACCCCACACCATTACCTTTGAGTAAAATAGTTGTGGCATGAAGCCTAGGTAATGCATTTACTATTCGCAACGAGGCGCGATGATGGCTTTTGTGATCAACTCCCATGAAGTCTACTCTGGTAACTCCCAGCGTGAAATTCCTGTTATGATTCTGTGCATATGTCGTGTTGGGCAATTGCATTACATTTATTGCATTACATAATTGCAAATTTATTCACGTAACTATTTATCATGCTATAATTGTTTAATTTGTCTGTCTTCTTGACTTTAAAATATATTGAGTGTTAAATGGTATGCGTTATGGAATAGTTTGCCATGAGATTGGTTAGAAGGTTTAGAGTTTTTTTCTACTGGGCTTTGGCTTATGAAATTTGTGCCATAGGTGAAGAGGAGGATTTCTTGGAGGAAGTCGTCCCCAAAGAAGAAGAAGATTTTGAAGAATAGAGTCAGTGGTAGAAGTTAGTGGACCCCGATAATGCCTGCTGAAGATTCAAATCTTCTCCTTTTGTTCAGTTTCCCTGTGCTTATTGTAATTTTTGTAAATTTTTAGCAAAACTATAAACGTTATGTACTTTTAATCAGTCTGGAACTCTTAATGACGTAATAGTTATCATATGTAACTATGAATGAATGGCTAGAATATTCCTTTTAATTATACTTTTATGTCCCGACGTGCCCGAAAGACAGGGCGTCACAATAACTCTCACATGCCATTCTCTTCTTGGCATTCTACTTCGAGGGAGCATAAGACTGGCTGCTCGAGTAGAGGTATTTTCGGTTTCAGCTCATGAAGGGGAACAATGTATATAGAATGGTCAAATAAAGAACTTGAAGTTCCCAACAAATTCACGTGGGGTGATTGTTAGGGTTAATATACTTAAAATCATATTTTTAGTATTTAATTTTATTTTAATAAAATTAAATTTTTATTTTATGAGAATCTTTATGAGCAATGCATGTGTATCATTTCTTTAATATTCTACATAGATGTCCGATATTCTGTATAGTATTTAATCTGGTGTGTAGAGTATGACTTATACACAGAAGATCAGATTATAGGTTCTTGCAAAATATAAATTTTATGTTCGCAGTTTAGATAGAAATGGACATACCATCGATGCGACTGTGGTACGGAGTTTTAGTTGGCCTGTCTTGGTTACGAGGAATAAATAATAGCATCCTCTATTGTTCCGACTCTCTGTACCGGTACACTTTAAGTGTATTGAACGGGACATTTTGGGTAATTAATTTTATACTGACTATATAATTTAATTCACACTCTAAGATTATTATGAATAGTGTTTATCTTCTTAATCTTGAAATAATTATTGATTTGTGTATATTTAATATTCGTTGTTTTGATTCATTAAAGGGTGCGATCTTATATGAGTTTATATTCCTGGTGAGTTGGATAGTGGTATTATTTATATGGTGAATATTAATTATTGATAGAATCCACATCTCGAAAGATCAGAATTGACGATACCCCCTCAAGGAAGCTTATAAGTTTTGACCAGGCCAAATCCTGCAGATGAATTTGATTATTCGGCGGTCAAATAAGTTAAGTAGAAGTGTTTAAGGAATATCAAGATACCGATTCAATTAAATTGTCAGTAATTAAATTTAATTGGCGGGTATCGAAAATCCTAACGTGAGGAGAAATGGTAAGCATTTAATAACAGGAGCTTAATGCAAGTTGGTATTGAGATTATGGGTCAGAGTGTAATTATAGTTCTTTAGTGGTGTGAACTGTAATTCAGTATTTTATAGAATTTACAGAAATCGCTGCTAGTTTTCCATAATTGCAGATATCGTTATAAGGTTTGCTTAATTGCAAAAATCGCTGATACCTGTCTGTGTTCCACTGGATGTCTTACTCATAATTACTTCGCAGGTCCCTACTATAGTCCTATAAATATGCAGGTAGGTTAAACCAGTTTTATAACTTGTCTTCCAAGATTAAAGTTGTTTAGGTTTTGTCGGTACGTATTCTTTATAGATTGTAACCCACCCTACATTCAAGAATTGCATAAGAGAATACAATAGAAGATCTAAAAAATGCTTCAACTTGGATTCCATAGTTGAAGATTTGACTGGTAAAAAGGTATTCTTCTAAATTAATTTCGGATGTATGGTTTTATTTTGATCAATCGTCATCAAAAGTTTTTTTTGGAGCTCGTTTTGTCGTTTGCTCGTCCAGATAATTTTTTTTTAGATAATCATTTACAAAATCAAAGATCTTGGTAGTTTTACTTCCAACAATTGGTATTAGAGCCATTTTGTTTTTTATTTACGGTTATCTGTGCTCGGTAGTTTTACAACTGTGTTAACTACTGTTTTGTAGGTGTTCTAATTACAATTTTATGATCGCTATTTATTATTCGTGTTTGATTGAATGGTGTGAATGATAATTATTTTTTTAATCATGGGAGTTGATCGTGATAGATCGAATGTGAGCCTTCGGGACATAGGATCGATATAATAGCTAATTTTTATTTTTAAAATATCTGTTTAAATTATTTAAGAACAAGTTGAACATATCCAAAAATACGAAAAACGGAGGTGACACCAGTGGTGGTTCGAGTTTTAACAGACCACGGATTGCAAAAAGTTTTTAATAGTTTTAAATAGTTTTTTCGGGTGAGTTTTTTTACAGTGTATAGGGGTACTATATGTAATCTTATACTGTTTTACTGTGTAAAAATGCATGAAAAAGGTGTTTATGTTCAATAAAGTGGGTTTTTTCTTTAAAACCATTTTTCGTCATTTCACCTGTTTTTGGCCAAAAGTTTGGAAAAGGTTGTTTTTCCTCCTACATGGAGCTTTTAATCAAATTTCTTATCCCTTGGGAGTTTTTTGTGGATGATGTGGAGGTGGGCCACTAGACCTCTCTCTATACAGGTTGCTGTATAACTATTTGAAAATGCTTTATATATCATGTTTTATGTTTAAACCTTGTTTCGGATAAAAAGCATATTTTACGCTTTTCTTGATTTATTACATGATATGAATTGTGGGTGTTGGGTTTTCAAATGATGTTCTTGAAAACAGTGGAAATGGTGGTTTTATGAAAAATCTCGACAAATCATGTTCTGGAGGTTTGGAGCTACCCCTTGGGGTTGAGTCTTAGGTTTTTAAACGTTTTGTCGGAAAAGGAAAAAATATTTTGAAAATATTTTGTTTGATCTCCATGGTTATGGATGGATCTATATATACATGTATAATGTATATTTGTGAAATGGTTCGATTTTTGAGAATGATTATCTAGATGAACCGGGATGACGTGTATTTGGCACGAGTTGCCCTCGGTGTAAGTTCAAAAACGTGCGTAGCGTAGGTACTCTGTACCTTCGGGTTAGTCCCCATAAATTGAGTTGGTTTGGTGCTTTGTACCCTCAGGTTATCGCCCGTAAATTAAGCATTCGTTGTGGTGGCTCCGTATAGAACTTGCATTTACCTAGCAGGCCTTAAGTGGTTCAGGACTATGGTAAAGGGACAGGAATCTGTAGTTGCTACCTCTGGCCCCTTGTGATGGATTCGGTACATAGAATTAAATCATCTTTTCCGCGATGGTACATTCCGCGAGGGAACAATGTTTTTTATTACTGTTTTTCCTTAACTATGGTTGATCATTTGCATTAGTTGCAATACCTGGTTCGAAGGATGAAAACATAGGTTTTATGAAATAAAATCATTTTGGGAGACTTGTGTAGTCTGATGGGAAAACTTGGGATTTGTGAAAAATCGTTTCGGGTTCTGTGGTTGAGTTTAGCTCCCACTCTATACGATTGCATATTTCTTGCTTTACAGCTTTATTGTCTATTTCTATTGGGCTTCGGTTCACGGGTGGGATTATTCTGTAAAACCATTTTCAGGTGATGATGTGCATGAGGAGTAGCTCTGGTGATACCCGCGGTAGCGGAAGACTTTTATAGTTTTTTTTTGGTATGCCTGTTCCTGAAGGCAGGTTTTATATGCCATAAGGCGATATATCGTATGCATGTTGGATCTGTATGTTATTTATTTATGAGAGATCCTTTGTTGGGTATTCCATTAGTTTTAACAGGCGAATTTCATTGTATGAAAACTTATATTTTAATAAAATTGGTGTTTGGTAGATTTTCACGTGATCCCGGATTTTGGGGCGTGACAACTTGGTATCAGAACTCTGGGTTCGAATACCTATGACCCATGGAAAAGAGGGTGCATCACCTTGTGAGGATGTGTGTGTGCTTGATTGCATGTTGACATTGTGTATATGTGGATATGGAGGTTGAACTATAGGATTGATTAGTTTTGTGTTTGGATTAACAAACTTGGGAGCCAAGTTAAAAACACGTTTTGCGGACATAATTTCTAGCAAGGAATCTAAGTGGGTTGTCTAAAGTGACGCCACATTCTTGTTGGTTCTCCTCGGTATCGGTGTTGTGTCTACATAATTGTTGTGGCTATGTGTTAGCATGATTATGTGGTATGTGGTAGATATAACATGATAGATCGACCTTAGGTTGTCGAGTTTCATGCTTTTCTTTTATATAACCTGTACACCCTTAGAGGCGACGAGACCGTGGTTTGGGTTTAGTTATGTGCGACTCAGTTGTTATCAGTTGCAGAGGTAAGATTATGGGTTGAGCGTTGATCGCTTGGGATGTTGTGGAACTCCTTAGTGAGTTGGGTTTAGCCGTGTGAGATCGGCTTCGGTTGGCAAACCGTTGAGGGTTTGAGCAGAGTTTTGTTCAGGTATAGTCGAAGCTTGGTTGATGGCTTTAGCATGGGTAGTTGGCTTCACTTAAGAGTAAGTTACCGAAAGTTATAAGGATAGCCTTTTGGCGCACGTAGTTTTGGCCGTGTGATGGATTAGGTACGTCGTGAGCCATGCTATGTCATGAGCCGTGTACTCAGGATGAAGTATGGACGGGAAAATAGTGAATGGGAGTGTAGTAATCCTTGGCCGGGTGTCTGTAGAGATAGCAGAACGTGAGTGGTTCTGGAGATATCCCCTGGTAGTCAAGATGTTGATGGTGGTCAGCAGGATGTTGTTGGTAGTCAGAGTAGTTCTGATGACCTTGAACGTTGTATACCTCCCTGAGGTTTAAGACTTGAGTTACGAGTGCGTGAGCTCAAGGATGTGGGAATGAGCATAGGTTGTAGATATGCTAGGAAGAGCATGGGTTGAAGCCGTATGGGAATGTGTAGGGATTGCTGCGACGAGTCCTACGACGAGTATCAGTTCTGTGGGATTCCTACGGGAATGCAGGTTAGTGGTTTGGTCGATATTCTAGTGATTAGGAGATCGTGTTTGAGAACCATGTCGGGTGCATGAGGTTCGAAAGGATTGTCGATAAGTTCGACAGTGTGGTTGGCTTAGTGCTGAGAAGATGTATCCCGAGTGTGATATGTCTAGAAGTGTTTGTGTTCCACCTTAGGTTCAGAGATTGGTACGTTGTTTGCCCATGGAAACGAAGTGTGGAGTGATTAGGTTCAGCAGTATACCGTGTGATTTGGCCAGCCTGGGATGACAGGTGAGAAATCGTAGGATACGATGCCTGTGATCGTGTGTGTGCCTTGAGGGCGGAAGGGCGGAAGGTGTCTGCATGGTTGTCGGGATTATTAGTAACTTTGGGTGAGAGGCCCCAGGACTAGGTTCCCCTTCTTTGATGCTGTGCCCTGGATTGTGGGCTCGAGGCCGTGACGTGATCGTGGTGTGCCTAGTAGGAGTTAAGTTATGTAGCGCAACCTTGTGAAGTGAGGTTTTGGGTGCAAAGGTATGTGTTGTACCAGGTATGCGGATAGATGGTGCTCATATGTGTGGATAAGGTCTGAGCGTTAAGAGTTTGGTGTAGCTAATGATCTGAGTATTGTGATCGAAATTGACGGCAGATGTGTGACTGTAGTCGATGTGGCCTCGAGGTAGGACTTTTAGAGTTCTTTAGAGGCTAAGTGTTGAGGAGTACTGGGAGTACGCCGATAGTATGCTGAGGTTTGGCCATGGTTTCTTGTTGGCCTTTTTCTTTCCTTTGGATGGAAGGAGAAAGAGTTCTTGTAGACGATTCTCTTGTAGACGATTGTCTAGTGCATGTTGTTTACAAGTTGTTTCATCTCGGGTGGACAGAGAGACAGAGATGCCAGGTTTTGGTTCAGGTTTTGGTTGTGTCCTAAGACTGTGGAATCTCAGTGGATTTGTATCCGTGTTGTGACCCTTGAAGTTGTGACTCAAGGACGTGTATCGCCAGGAATGGGTGATTAGAAGACGGGTTCTTCATGCATTTTGGGTGTTAAACATCTGTATGTGTGACTTGGGATCCGATTGCTCCCGCAGTTAAAGAACGTAAAGAATCGCATGATGGGGTTAGTATTTTCCCGCGGTGAAAGACCGTAAAAGAGTACGTATGAGTGTGGTACATCTGATAGGTTGTGGTAACCTAGTCAGTCTGGTTTCAACGGATGGTTGAACCAGTAGGGTTGTGTTCCCTGTGAGGTCAAGTTGTTAGACCAGGGATGCTAGTTGATAAGGGCGTCGGTGTTGATACACAAAGCTCCTTAGCAGTGACCAGTTGTGGATCGTTGACCATTGTGGGTGTGTATGGTTGTGTTTCTAGCTCATAGTAGAGCGGGAATTTTGTTGGAATGGTGCGGTTGTGATATGCATATGGTGGATTTCTGGTAGACTTTTGTGAGTCTGACATTTTGCTTTGTTTGAGGACTTGAAACTGCGTAGAGTTCTTGGAGTCGATGAGTAGCTATCGGCTGTGGTAAGTGTTGTGCTTTGGCATAACGGTTGTTTGTATAGATGGTGGTCCCGAGAGTAAGAGGTCGAAGAAGCCTTGGTTGGCATGGCCTGTTCGGACAGACGCGATTGTTTGGTTGGGAACGGAAGGACCATGATGAGTTCTACATACGAGGGATTTGCTAAGTGTAAGAGGCAAGTCTTGGTTGGTTACTCGACGGACGAGTCTAGGGACTCAAGGGGTTGATGGTGGACGATGATCATCATGTTTGTTTTGCCGGCTAACGGCGACCATGTTTTTATTGTCCACGAGGAGGAAGTTCCTCCCCCTTTCAACGGTAATGATGAGGAAGATGAAGAAATCAGACGACTGTGGAAAGATCTAACCCACTTTGTGGCATTAAATGATTTAAAAGAGGCAGGAATTGACATCAAGTGGCATATCTCGATCGTCCTGAGTGATGATACAGCCTAGCATTAAGGGACAATTTGGTTTGGGAAAGCCAACCTGAGTTTTGAAACGGAAGACACAGGAAAAATAGTATTAGAAGTAGGAGAGTGCTCTAAGGAGAAAGATAGAGAATCTTCAACGAAAAAGGATGTTGATAATAAGAACAAGTAGGAAGAGAGTCTGCCAGTCAGTACGGAAGCCGAGGAGAAGAAGGAACAGAAAGAGGAAAATGCTCCCCAAGTGAATTTGTTAGGAACCGCAAGTCTTGTGTTTGATCCTTGTGTATACATTATTCCTATCCATGAGCCAAAACCAAGGACACCTCTACCCGAGGGACCTATCTAATGTTCTCTCGAATGGGATTACCAAGAAGAGAATGACATGTGGGAGTTGGAAGAGGTTGAGTGAAAATTCTCAGATACAGAATACAATGAAGTATAAGGCATGTCGGAATAGCACCCTATAGTCGAAGAACCGTGTGA
The DNA here is from genome assembly GCA_032360265.1 of Heliamphora ciliata. Classification (NCBI taxonomy): domain Eukaryota; kingdom Viridiplantae; phylum Streptophyta; class Magnoliopsida; order Ericales; family Sarraceniaceae; genus Heliamphora; species Heliamphora ciliata. Next base: position 1,364 of record JAUMHN010226818.1, on the reverse strand, counting down.
CCATGGAGGCCCGTGGGAACCTTGGGGCCCTCCCCCACCATACGGCTATGAAGACCCGTTTGACGAAGTGTCATTGCCACAACTTTCTAAGCTGGGGGCCGAAATCAGTGAAGAGCCCAATTGGTTTACGCAAAACATAATGGGAATTGAGAAAGAATTTTGGGAAAATGAAGGAGAGAAAGATGGCACGGATAATTTCTGTACATTTCAAGAGAAAGGGTGTCAGATGACTGGGATTCAAGAAGTGGTTGACCAGTTTGAAGGATTATGGGAGCCTAAAAAGCAAATAAAGCATCTAACAAGGAGCGAGAGGCATTTTAAGCCCACACAGCTAGGGAAGGGGCAACAAAGTAGGGGCACAGAGGAACCAAAAAAGCAGGCAAAAAGAGCAAAAAGACAGAATAGTGAAGAGGAAGATGTAGTTCTAAAACAACTTAAGAAGACGCAAGCCAATGTACGCATTTAGGGGTTGCTTGTAACATCTCATAATCATCAATAGGCAGTCGTAAAAGCCTTGAACAACGTGGACATACCAATTAATGTCACTCTGGACCAACTGGTTGGAATGCTTATACCCGAGAAGCAGTCTAGTGTTATCGCCTTTAGTAATAGGGATTTTCTAGCAGAAGGGTCATCATATCAACCATGGCCAGTTCTTGGTTTACCATCAGCAATCTCAACTAGATAGTACGTCTGAGTCTTTCACTTAGAGATCGAGCCCAAGTGCGCATTGGTTCTTCTTTTCTTAGCGCTATTATCCTAGGTCACTGAACTAAAAAAGCTCACGTAAATCGAAAGACCCATTAGCCGGGCCTAAACTCAAAATAACTCACCCTCAACGGTGGATCGAAAATGTAAAAACTAATCCTAATCGGGGTGCTAACTATACAAACAAAAGCATCCATAAAAAGAGAATTATATAACCCTAAAAGATTTATTGATCCTAAAAGAGGGTTCTAAGAAATTATATTCACATGAAAGGCTGATAGGTCTTCACTCAGTGTACCTTCTTAATAGAGTCAAAATATATCTCCCAATGCCAGGAATGGTGCAAGGCATGGTCAAACGGTAAGTAATAACTCTTTTTGCCACATCTATGTAAGCATGTGGCCAGAAAGCTTGCTAGCTTCCCCAACATAGCCCCGAGATAGTAAATTGACCGGGGTATCTAGTTGTGGCGTTGGAATTTAGGAGTCATTTTGAAAAATGTTCAAAAATAAGGAATTCAAAGAATGTTTAGAAAAAAAATCTTTTAACACCTTGAAAATCAAATTTTAAAAAATCCCTTTTTGTTAAAAATAGAGTCGTCACTTAGTTTTTGAGAAAAACTAAGAAAAACAAAATTGGCTACTGATCTTTAAAAC
>JAUMHN010226708.1:0-20488 GCA_032360265.1 Heliamphora ciliata | reverse complement strand
AATTGCCGAGAGTGTAGCGCCCAACACCTGCAATTCATCTTCAAACGCCAAGTTGGTCTCTGGAGTGCGCGCCCAACGTGCGCTCAATGAAATAGTTGGGCGCCAACTTCGTTTCTACTCCTAGTGCCCCGCGTGCTTATTCTATTTTCACTCCACTTCTACCATGCAATCTCCATACTTCAACCTCCCTCTTAAAAAACCCTAACGGTAGTATCCTTCACAGAAGTGCGGTTATACCTCTTCCCGTCTTCAAACTCTAATTGAATCGACTCTCAGAGGTTGGGCACAGACTCATCTACTCCCTTCAACGTTTTTCACATAACCCGCTCATAAAGGTAACCACATTTCACCCTTCCTCTTCTTCGTTTGATCTCAAGGTTCGAGTTTTTGGGGATCTTGTGTTAGAAGTTTGTAATTTGTTCTTCAGTGGCTGAGGTATATGGCTCCCAAAACCTCTACTCGAAAGCCTCCAAAGGATAAGAAATCGTCGTTTGACTCGAGTAGGTGTGTTTGCCAGGATGCTTCCGACCTTTTTCACTCTACTTACTCCTCACGCAAGGTAATTAGTGAACATCCTGTACATGCCAATGAGCTGTTGCATCTTCCGTTTGTTTCTTGGGTGCTTACCGTAGGTTGATCCGATCTTCTTGCATACCATGGTTCTATGAACCTCACATTGGTTCACGAATTCTACAGCAACATTAGGGCAGTTTCTCACTTGGCGTCGTCGTTCATTTCCACCGTTCGGGGTGTTAATTTTGAGTTCAATATCTGCTTCATTGGTGAATGCCTTGGCATTGCACCTATTTCTAGCGGTGTCCTCGACTACCCCATTGACACAAAGTATCGTCAAATTCCTTTGTCGAGGGACGCCATCAGCACAATTTTGTGTGGAGAAATCAAGGAATGGACGGACCGGGGAGTATTGAAGCAAGCTTGGCTAAAGGATGAGTATAAGCTACTTAATCTTTTCCTTAGTGCCAATGTGGATCCTTGTACCCATTTGTCAAACGTTAACCATCGTTGGGCATAAGAGATGGTGTGTATTGCAACGAGCCGAAAAGTTGATTTATGTCGAATTTTCATGGAGAATTTTCTCAAATTTGATCCGTCCAAAGCCCAAGCCAACCGTGACAAAGCTCTACCTAATGGACTTTTCTCACCAACCTCCTTCATTCACCCAATGTCCATGAGCTACCTACCGACCGCTGAACACCAGTTGAGCGACCACTGGGTATTCATACGATCACTCTTAGCTCCTCCCATACTTCACGACGAGGTTCTAGGGGTAAACAGGTGGCAGGGTCGGGAGACACTGCTCATCTAGGGGCAGGTTCTTCAATGCAGCCCTCCGAGGGGGAAGGATCGTCTCGAAAACGAGGTCCAGCTACCACTGAACATGACATTGCTTCGCAGCTATCCGAACTTCGAAGTGAACTAGGTCAGATGAGGGACGTCCTAGACCAAGTGCTAGCATTACAGGTTTCTCAAGGGCAGCAGTTAGAGAATATTCAAAAAACTCAAGAGACCTTTAATCAGCAATTTACAAATATTGCGGAGCTTTTACAACGATTTCGTTAATCGTGCTGGATGTGTTTTGTCGCTTCTTCCTTTCCTCGCATGAACAATTTGTAGATGATGTTTATGACATTTAATGGAAATACTTGCACTTCCTTGTTGTACTTATGTTCGCAGTGATTGCTATTGTCTAGTTCTTAAACATCGTTGATATGCTATCAAACAACTCAATTTGACCATTGAATTGTAACATTAATGTTAGCCTTTTCTAATCCACCTGACTATATTATTGGTATGCGTGGTAATTGGTTGTTATGTAAGTGTGGTCATTGGTTGATGGTTATGGCATTTGCTTCCCAGTATGTGAGGACTGGTGCTTCTATTAGCAGCGGTGTTGCTTGCTAGGACCTCTTGGCCTACAATTGCTGACAAACAAAGGAATGAAGTTAGGGGAATGTAACAGACCAGTGGTAACTGATAGTCTTGGCCTTATACATTGCTTCTAATTATTGACTCTTAAAATAGTCATTTACTTTTTCGTCTAGAATAAACTATAAGTATGATTGCTTTCCTTATAGAATTCAATTGAATTCACTTATGTGAGTATAGAAGAACTTCAGGACTTTTTATGGGTTCTGTATTGAGGCTGTATGTTCCAACTGAAATGCGTACTTATGTATTTAATGATGTGGGGTTAGGATGATTCCTAAGTGCTTGAATTACAAGTTCACAGATGTTCATGTGTAATATAAGCGTGGTTGGGAAATCTTATGGGAAATCTTATAATTTGACTACAATAGGTTGTTGGATTTGTCAATCCACATTGATGTATTTGGTGATTTAATTAAAGGGTTATTAATTTAGGATTGGTTTTATATTGTGGGTAATAGTTTGCTAAACAATTGACAAGAATAAGACTACCTGCTCGATTTACGATAATTGATAAGTATGGTTTGTAAGTATGGTATGAAACCTCCAACTCTATCTATGTTATACCCTTCGGGCCCTTAATTCTATGGTCCTCATTATCCTGCTTGCAAGCTACTGCTATAAATAACATACTAAAGGATGCTTTCAAAAATCGTCTACATTCTTCCAAGTATGTAGATTCCTTCTTTCTGTCCTATTGACAAGATGATCCTTGGCTATCTCGCCTATGGTGTTAAATTAAAAAGGTGGGACATCTAAGCTTGAGGTTGGTCTAACTTAAGTTGATGCAACACTTTCAGATTCAACCAAAAAAGTTGTGTAAATCCTCTTTCTTGCTTGGTGACCAGTTAGTAAATCCCTAAATAGTAGTCATTCAGGGCCTTCAGCCTGTTTGACGTTGGGTCAAATTTATTTGGGATTGCAGGTCTTATGTCTCTTGAACTCAAATCCATCTTACCTGTATAAGCACATGCATGGTCTTCTACTATACTCTGTGGATGACAAGGACAGATCATACAATTCGAAACAGATATTCTAGATAGCATTATGAATTGCTAAAGCCTTCTTACCTATTCACAATTAGGTCCGAAAGAGAAACTAATCAATAATTAGTCGACCTAAATTTAATCACAATTGTATAAGATGTTTGTTAAATTAAATTAAATATAAACTAATCAATAGTGATGCGAACTGAATTTACTACTAGGGTAACAGTAAAATGATTTGGGAGTTTAATGAAAACTAACCCGTAAACGCATATTCGCACTAATGTTCGTGCATGAATGTTGTCACAAATGGCATAATTGGTGCTAATTAGTGCAAACCCATGTTGGAAAGCCTTCACACAGAAATTGCAAACTTAATAAAATGGGTTGTTTGCGATATGAATTTTGAATATACTCGCATTGATTGATTTTGTTCGACTCGATGTTAGGTAGTTATAAACACTAATCTATCACAATGGATTAATGTTGGATGGTGGTGGTTGGTTGGTATGTGGAGACCAGGATGGTTCCCCCACAATATTTGCTTGGGGTTTAAAGTGATGCGAACTTAAAATGTGTTCATATTCATCATCTTCACCATTAACACATATGGTTGTTTTATTCGACTCCTCTCACCAAATGGTCACCTGAACCACAACTAGTTCAAATGTACTAATGGTTATAGTTGTGTCACCGCAGATGGATAATTTCGTCGTCGAACCACATGAGAAGCGCTTGGATGAGTTAATTGAAGAAGACGTTTACCAACTAACATTTGACTCAGAAGAGCTTGCCAAAGGTTCTACAATACATATGCGAAGGTGCATGGATTTAGTGTTCGAAGAGATAATTTACACAAAGACAAGAAAAGTGCAATGGTTGTGTCACGGAAGTGGGTTTGCTCAAAGGAAGGCCAAAGGGAACAGAAATACCTTCAACAACAAGAGCGGAAGAAAGATCCACAACCATTGACGAGAGTGGGATGTTAAGCTACGTTTCGTATCAAGTTTGATCGCAAACGTGGATACGTGGTAGCCAATTTTGTCAATGACCACAACCATCCCATGATAGGGCCCCTTGGTGTTGGATTTCTGCATTCACATAGAAACATGAGTAGTCCAGACAGAGCAAATGTTAACACAATGCACAAAGTTGGCATGGGAACTAGCCAAATAATGGACTACGTGGCGCAACAGTCAGGGGGTTACCAGAATGTTGGATACACACAAAAAGACTTGTACAATCATTTTCCTGCTGAACGCCAGGGAAAAATTGGTGATGGTGATGCGGAAGCTACCTTAGCATACTTATCTGCTAAGGCTGAACGAGACCCCATGTTTTATTACAAATACGACATTGATGGGAAAAGTCGTTTGAACAATTTATTTTGGAGAGACTCGGCCTCTCTTGTGGACTTTATGTGCTTCGGTGACGTCTTAATATTTGACACGACGTACCGAACGAATGTATACCGGAAGCCGTTTGTTATCCTTGCCGGGGTCAATAACCACTTCCAAATGGCAATATTTTGTTGTGCATTGTTGACAGCTGAGACCGTCAAGACTTATACATGGGTGTTGCAAACATTCCTTGATGCGATGGGTAATAAGAAACCAATCTCCGTAGTGACCAATGGGGATCAAGCCATGCGCAACGCCATCCAATCCATTCTGCCCAATGCTCGTCATCGGTTGTGTAAGTGGCATCTTAAAAGGAATGCCCTAACAAACGTGCACAAGGACGGCTTCTTGGCAGGGTTCGAATGATGTATGTCATTGCAATGTACGCCAGACATTTTTGAAGCAGCATAGACGAAATTTTTCTCAGAGCATGGCCTAGAAAACAACAAATGGGTCAGGGAGCTTTATGCGAAACACAAGTTATGGGCTAGGCATACTTGCGGGGCCAATTCTTTGCTGGCGCTAAGAGCACACAGAGATGTGAGGGCATGAATGCATTCCTCAATCGCTTTCTGAAGATTAAACTTTGCATTTATGAATTTTTACAAGCGTATGACAGGCCGCTCGCAAAACTATGACACAATGAAGTGAAGGCTCAAACCGAAGCTGAGAACACAACTCTGGTGCTGTTAACGGGTCTGAAGGCTATAGAGAAACATGCGGCGCTGATCTTCACACGTACCATGTTCTACAAATTTTGGGACGAGGTGACATCAGAACAGTCGTTATTTTTGGTTGACAAGGTTGAGAATGAAGACGTTCGTGTGTATTACTTCTCGAAGTACACGCAACCAGGGCACCGATAGAATGTTGCGTACCACGCAAGCAGTCAAACCATTAAATGTTCATGCATGAAGTTTGAGTCATTGAGATTACCATGTGCTCATATGATAAGTGTCATGAAAATAGGGCACTTGACAGAAATTTCCAAGACTTGTATCTTGCCGAGGTGGACCATATCTGCAAAATCATCTCCATTGCATGGTCGGACACCACTTCCGGAATGGGTCACACAGTTTGGCGCATTATCAGGTGCATGTAATGAGTTGTGTTACTATGCCTCCCAATCAGCAGAAGGGTATGAAGAGGCGACACAGGAGATCACAAAGCTAACTTGTAAGCTAAGAGGATTAGCATCCAAAAGTCAAATGTGGGCCTCGGCAACAATAATGAGGGAACATCTATGCCTCCTAGTGTAGGTCACTCCTACCATCATAAAGGGCAAGGGCATCCATCACATTTTGCCAAAAATCATACCAAAGCGCCGGAGATGTGGTAACTGTAGACTCGTTGGGCATACAAGAAACAAATGTCCACTGCTTGGCGTTCGTACACCTGCCAAAGATGTAAAAGTGGAATAGCCACTTACAAATGATGACTACCTTAACATGCATGTTGGCCCATCCGAAGGTTGGCGTCAACAATATTTCACCGGAGAAGATACACAGATCGACCGCGACACATCGTTCATAGGCGGTCATTATACACAAGGTTTGTTTGACGGTCATTTCATCTACAACGAACAGTCCACGGTTAGTCAATCTCTTATCACTGACGTTAATATGTGAATATTCTAATTTGAATATGTTATACTATATTGTTGAGTTCGGATCTATATTCCTTTGTAGGATGGAACACACGTAACAGACCCAAAGAGCGTATATGGCCAACATGCAGATGGTGCCGATGCAAAGGATGGCTCATTTGACAATGATATGTAAGCACTCTTGTCGTAGGTGCCTGTTTGTGTGAGGTAGCAGATTTGGGGGATTGGGTAGGCTTTTTATCGAGTATTTTGCCGCCGAAGGGATTGTGACACTGGCAGATGCAGCCCTAAGGCGATGCACAAAAGGTTGCGACTGAGTGTTCAAAAAAACTACCATGATCCGCATGTGTTGGCCGAGACGAGTTGTAAAAAAAATGAGGCCATGGCAAGACTCATTATCAATGAGGACATGGTCGAACAGTTTGGCACCGAAGGTATATTTTAATACAAGTTTCCCTGAACTTGTTTATGTTGTCTGTTACTAAGCGCTCAACATGTTTTCTTCCAGTTTTTATTAGCAGATTATAGATGGTCTTTAAGCACCAACCTCAAGATGTTTGTTGTACTTGTACTTGTCCTGATCATTTCCATTTTATGAGATACGAAAAGCAATTGAGAGTAAATTGTTTAATAAATTTGTCAATTGGTGGCTTGGTGCAGATCAATGTTTCTCTATGAGAACTTGAATTGGAATTGCATTCATCGATAGTTTTGCAATATTTTCTTCTTTTTGTATTATTAAGATGATTGTATGCACCACATTGATATCTTCGTAGTGCCTCTAGTTTTGTAAGTTCAATCAATTGCTTCAAGGGTCGCGTTACCCCCGTCCTTGTCATTTGTGTGGTGGACTCTTGTTTGGTTTAAGCATCATATTCCTAGAGTTAGTTTTATGGTGTGCTTTGCTATGAGGGTTGTTCATAGCCTTTATGGTATTTTGTACTTCTATCTTTTTGGTACTAGCGGTTTTTCGGTTCTGGCCCTTCGGTTTGGGGACTGTTCTTGGCCCTTTGATTGTCGTGGGTGTTTGTCTCTTTGGATATTTTTTGTTTGTGACATTCATTACTCAATGTATAGTTTCAGTCAAGCCTAGCATTACAGCTTATGTAAGGAGCTGGGTGCGTGTGTTGGTTGTATGTACTAAGACTTTAGCTGTAGATCCTTTGGTGGTTGGCTTTTTGGTCCTCGGTTTTATGGCATTTGCTGGCATGGGTATTGGTTGGGTCTGGTTGGTTGTTGCGGTTTTAGCTGGGTGATTGCTGCGGTTTTTGGTAAGACTTTGGAATAGGCCGGCTTATGTTGCCTTTTATTCTCTTTATGTAATTATTTGGCTAACAGGATATTTAGTTTCCCTTTTTAGGGGTTCGCTCACAAATAATTTAAGTTACATGGAAGTTGCTTGGTTGGGCATGGACAGGGCGTGGTTGTTTGTTGCGGGTTTAGATGGGTGGATGCTGCGGTGTTTGGGCTTTGGAATGGTTTTGTTAATTGTTCTCTTGTTTTCTTTATGTAATTCATTGTATAGTGGGGCAATTTTTGGTCTTCGTCATTAAATAGGAAAACTTCCATTGTTTAGCTCTTGTGTGTTTATTGTTGGTTGGTAATGGTTTAGCCAAAAGCCTGTTTTTGGTTGCTTCTGACTTTGTTTGGGTGGTGGATTGTAAGGCCTGGAGTATGCCCCTTGTAATCGTGTATTTTTTTCTTTCCTTTTATAACACTTTTAACTACCCAAAAAAAAAACATCTACGACTCAAAGGTTTGGATTCTCTCTAAAAGAAAAAACAACTTAGACAAGTAAATGGTGACAATTGGCCTCCCAAACGGATAGAAACAAACTTACTATAGATGTTTGGCTTTTTCCATTTTTCTTTGAATTGCAAAAACTTTGTACAATATTTTAGTAATTTATGTATACGGCTTGTCAAATATGAGTAACAGAAAGAAACAAACTTACTACAGATTAAGGTAAACAAAAGCATTGACTTATTCCAAATAACATTTTATTTTATTATTTTTTTTTTTTTGTTTTTTTTTATGACGAAGGAACTACCTCAAGACAGGGCCCTTTGGACCCACCCCTAAAGCGTAAACCTCTGGATACCTACAATCACCCGCAAACTATAAGTATCAGTTAAGTCAGAGCGCTTTCAACATGAGTCGATCACAAGACCTCTAGGTTTATAGCTGGTCCCAGTGACGACCTTATCCCCTGGCAGGTTTTTTATTTTATTTTGTTTTCACAATTTCTCAGTTTTCCATTATTTTTCAATTAAAAATATGGAAAGTAATACAATAGCTTAAAAAAAGGGAAGCTCAATAACAATTAGAATGAGTAATATATAACAATGAGTAATTTAGAATTAAGCTATTCGTTGAGGTTCTGGTCGATCTTGGACACACACGCTCCCACTTATCGTACTTCAGCTACCACTTCTCGTACTTCTGCTTCAATTCTGGTTTGAATTTCTTTGACTTTCTCGTCTACTCTTCCCCCATCTTACCCCACGCTCTTCGCACTAAAACCACCCGACTCAACCTTCAATGCAACCTATTACAAAATGGTGAACTAGTTTAGTAAAGAAACATAAATATTGCTTATGGTAGAGTCCTTTTACGGTTATCTAAAAATATCAATACAATATTTTGTTAACTTTCTCACTATCTTTAAATCCCAAACTGCCCAATGATTTCATACAAGACGAAATCTCCTTGTCTTTGGAGACGGGGTGTAGGTCTCTGCCTCCATGGGATGGAGAATTGTCTTGCGGGTGTGCAACTCTCAAAGTAAAAAAGCTGTACAATTCATATAGAAATTATGAGACGTTAGATTGGTTACTTACACGTGGGATAAAATTTCTAGACAAACGACTGAAGGAGAAAGGAGAAGACGAACAATTTAATGTAGTGCATAATATAGAAAGGTAGGTTGATTAATAAAAATTTAACACATCCACTAGCAAGTAGGTAGAGGTTACTCTTCAGACATACCACTTCAATCAGCCGAGCAAAAGTGATTTTATTTTTCTTATTTTAGAGAGAAGAAAATAAAATAAAGAAAAGGGAAAAAAACTTCCATTCAATCTAAAAGTTCTACATACGACCAATGAATGTTTTTTTTTTGTATTTTATTAAACATAGGATTACATATCTCACGATCTCCCACTGCTTCAGAGGCTAAGATTTTTATCTCAACCAAAGAAACGGGGAAAAACGATTTAAGCCCTTTCTCTTTCATGTGCCAATTGAAATGGGGCCGTTATGCAGCTTACACTTACGCTTCCAAGATGTCCACACTACTATTTTACGTTGTGAAATGTATCATAGTAAAAAATCAACCTGCATATGATTCTAATGGGATAAAACCATTACATAACGGCATTAAATAACATTTTGACTGGCTTTTTAAAGCATTAGGCAACACAGAAATCCGACCAAAAACTTCAAATTTAAAGATGTTTGGGCACCAATTAAACCATTACGTAACTGCCATTACATAATATTTTGACTGGTTTTGAAAGCAATGGACAACACACAATAAATCGACTAAATACTTCAAAATTACAAATGCTAGGTGTTTTGTTCATCCGAACAGTGGGAAAGGAAATGAGTGTAGAACTTGGGAAGCAGTGGCTCCTATATTTTCTAGTACTAAAGTGAAAACACAAGTAAAGTTTTAACTTAAATTTGGAATTGCTAATAGAAATACAAACGAATTTATTTAAAATATAAAACATTGTGAAAAATAAAAAAGAAGCTAATAAATCAAATTTTTATGTTGCTTATTTTGTAGTGAACGTTTCATCTTTATGTTAAATTTTTTAAATTATCTCGAGTCATTTCATTAAAATTGTTAAATGTTGTGTGTATATTCATTTTAAGCTATGACCACTACCAAGTAAACTTTAGTCTATTATGTTTCTTGTTCTCTCAATGGCAGCCCTATATTGAGCAGGTGAATTGGTATGGCCGCGGAAAATTTTCAGAACTTGAGGCATATGTCAAAGCTAACAGGGAGAAGTTTGAAATTGTGAGTCCTTAAATGTCTACTTCACTTTACTCTTATAAGTAGTTTTGAGATGGAAGCCTGATACATTCATACCATGCAGTTTGATGTTTGTTCATTCTATCAATCTAATAAAGCTTCTTCCAAGTCGGATTTGTGAAACAGGTTGTCTCATCCATGTATAAGCGAAATATCCAAAGATTGACTTAGATATAGTTAACTATTTCCCTCCAATACATAGCCTGCATAGTGCAGCTAAATACCCCCAAGGAAACAGAAATGCATGTACCCAAATGATAGTTACTATGTCTCACTATTGCTTCTTTAATACTACATTTGCTGTGGATGCCTTCCCTACTTTAACAGACAATGTTAATATGTTGTCTTTTTAGATCCAAGATAGTGAGATATATGCAACAATAAATCAAAAACCATCGAATGCTTAGATTCCTAGAGGATCCTGAGCAATATAAAACCTGTGAGATCATTGGAGCAGATTGACTCATCAATCCAAAGGTATGTTCTTAGGAAAACATGCAAATTTTCTTTTTCCAAAAAAGAGAGACAGAAAACATAGAAACAAGAAGCTCGTTTGCTCTTCAACAAACCCATGACCCTAATTGGGTCGTTAATTTCAAAATGAAGTAGGAAAACTCACCAAGTGGATTCATCTTTGATACTCCTAATTAACAAGTTGAATAGGATCAGCAAAGAATCAAACTTAATGCAGTTGAAAGTTTAAAACTAACGAATATAAGGATTTTTGTGCAGATGTATTTTAAAGATTTAGAACTAACAATGCCTGTTATTGGTCTTGAGATGTATTTTGACAATTTAAAACTAACGTATATAAGGATTTTTCTTGAAATGTATTTGGCAAGTATTTACCTCTACAACTAATGTTTTGTTAAATGTGGTGTAGTAGTTTCGCATCTTTAAATTTTGATTGTTGACTACCCATAATTTAATGTTTTTAAACTATAGTTCTGAATCAATTAATCTCAGAGTGCAATTACTTCTGGGCGAGTCAATACTCTATATTGAACTCCATCCATTTACACTGATTCACACTACTCAACAAATGAATTATGGCCTGTAAGAAAGGTACTTGGCTAAGAACATTACTAACAATCTTGTTGGTCAAATGTTTCTTTTATGTAGGGTCTCTATATTACTAAGAGATCAACACCTATATGTCATATCAATTCCTAATGACTTTAGTATTTTATTATACAAGATATTTGTTCTGAATACCATTGCATATTGATTTTGCTTTATATTGTAACACTTCATTTATGACCTCAAAGTCTAAGTCTCTATAATTTTGACATGATTAGTTCTTGTTTCATTCATATTAACTTGCCTTCTCAGACTACTTGGATTTTAATAATGGATCATGCACAATCAATTATGGGTTTTAAGATCCGCTGATTGGATTTTATTTTAAAGATTTATGCAATTAATTCAATTGTTGGTTTGATGTTGTTGACCCTAGTTTGCATGGAGTTAAGTACAGTCTACATTGAAACCCTACAGTAAACCGCATCCATCTTAGAGATATATCTGCAACCAAGTAAGAGCCTATGTACTTACCAAACTGAAGCAAACCCACAGCAGCGAGGCCACTATTGGGAAGATGCCACCAAAACCTAGACTAAAAACGTACACATTACCTTCTCTAATCGTTCTTTGGTAGTATTTAATAACAGTTGTAAACTTGATATTATTGGAAATGGAGTGGCTGTCACGCCCTAAAATCCAAGGTCACGTGAAAATTCACCAAACACTAGTTTTATAAAAATAAGTTTTCATACATTTAAATTCACCTGTTGAAATCACAGAATACCCAACATGCAACTCTCATAAGCAGTGAAAAACAGATTCAACAGGGATAAATATATCGCCCAAAGGTGTACAAAACATGCCTCCAAGCAGGCATACAAAAAGGAAAATCATAAAAGTCTTCCGCCACCACAGGTATCACTAGATGACCTCCTCATGATCATCAACCTTCCGACATAAAAATGGTTTTGTACAGAAAATTTCACCCGTGAGTCGAAGCCAAATAGAAACAGACTATAAAACTGTAAAGCAAGATATGCAATCATATAGTGGGAGCCAAAAAGGTTTTACATCATAAAACCCCACGTTTTCCCATCAGACTCCCATAAGCCTCCCAAAATAGTTTTTCCTTCACAACCAAACATTTAAACAATGCAAAACCACATTTTACAGTTGAAGGAAAATAGTAACCAAAATGTTATTTTCCCACTCGATTCATACACCGAGGAAATATAAAATGAATCTTATGTACCCACTCTGTCATAAGGGGACAGAGGTAACAACGATAGACCCATGTCCATTATCTAATTCCCATACATCATGGGAACAGTTAGATAATTATAAGTTCTATACGGAGCACCACGACGTAAATGCTGACTTTACAGGTTCAGCAACCCGAGAGACAAAAGCACCCAAACCACCTTCTTTACGGGAATTACCTCGAAGGATAACAAAGATACCTACTCTACGCATATTTTCGAACTTTCACCGAGGGCAACTCGTGCCAAATACCCGTCATCCCGGCACATCTAGAGAATTATTTCATAAAAACATACCATCGCTCAATTACAAAAACATTTCCATAAAATACATTATACATGTATTTATATCCATCCATCAATATGGAGATCAAACTGAAAACATTTTCAAAATATTTTTTCCCGTTTTCAACAAAATGTTTCAAAATTGAGACTTAAGCCCGAGGGTTAGCTCCAAACCTCCAAAACACCGAGTGTTGAGATTTTTCACAAAACTATCATTTTTTACCATTTTCAAGAACACCCTTTGAAAATCCAACATCCACATTCATATGCTGTAATAAAGCAAGAAAAGCAAAAAACATGCTTTTTACCCTTAAAACAAGATTTAAACACAATATGACATTTCATGCATTTTCTACCTAGTAAAAACACATATAATTACATAAAATACCCTTATACAGTAGTAGGGTCTAGAATCCTACCTCGGCGAGTCGAAACTCAAAGCCTCGAAATCTGAACCATGTTGGAACAAGAATCTGATCGGTCGAACACGAAGCTAGTAGCATGAATAACAGGGATGCACAAGCTGATCGCTGAAAACTAGGCTCAAGCAACTCAAATATGTAGAGAGAAGGCAGAGAGAGAAAGAAATGAGCTTTTCCAAACATTCCAGCCCACTGGAATACTTATAGGCTCGGGAAAAAGGCAGTTCAGTCAACTGAAGAGGCCACTTCAGTCAACTGAAGCTCCTCAAAAAGCTTACCACTGCCACAGTTCAATCGGCCGAACCCCCTTGTGCAATCAACCGAACCCAAAAACTTCAGTCCAGTTGATCGAACATACCAGTCCAGTGGACCGAACTACTGTATCACAGCCTACTATTTTAGTCTCGGTTTTTGTGTTCTAAGGCCAACCAAGCAAGCCTAAATAAGGTCCGAGAAAGCGTAAAACACATCTATACATGTTGTTCTACAACTCCAAAACATAAACCATCCATCGAGGCTATTCATATACTGAAATAAACACGTCATGTACCTAAATAGTTTGAAATAACAAGGTTTGGGGTTTCACAACTCTCCCCCTTTAGGAATTTTGCCCCCAAAATTCTCTACAAGGTCACGAGGTAAACAGATCTGGGTATCTAGCACGAATCCCATACTCAAGCTCCCAAGTCGCTTCCTCAACCCCGTGATGAAGCCACTGAACTTTGACATAAGCAATCGTTCTCCCCCGTAACACTTGCTCCTTCGTATCTAGGATTTTCACTAGACGCTCCTCATACGTGATATACCCATCAACCCGCAGCTCAGCCCAATCTAACACTTGCGAAGGATCAGGTGAGTACCTCTGAAGCATCGAAACGTGAAAGACGTTGTGCACAGATGCTAACTGAGGTGGCAAGGCTAGACGGTATGCTACCACTCCAATCTTCTCCAGGATCTCGAAGGGTCTAATAAAACGTGGTGATAGCTTCCCGCTACGGCCAAATCTCATCAATCCTCTACGGGGCGAGACCTTCAAAAACACGTGATCCCCCACTGCAAACTCTAACAGTCTCGTCCTCTGATCTACATAACTCTTCTGGCGGCTCTGAGCTATCACCAGACGCTGACGAATCACGGCAATCTGCTCCGTAGTCTCCTGTACTAAGTCGGGTCCCAAAACAGTGGTCTCACCCACCTCTGTCCAACATACTGACGATCTACACGGCCTACCATACAGAGCCTCATACGGTGCCATCCCAATACTAGACTGATAACTGTTGTTGTATGCAAACTTTGCCAATGATAGATGATCCTCCCAAGAACCTCAAAAATCAAGCACGCAAGCTCTCAACATGTCCTCCAAAATCTGGATGGTCCTCTCAGACTGACCGTTGGTCTGTGAGTGAAAAGCTCTGCTGAAAGTCAAGCTAGTCCCCATAGCCACCTGAAGACTCTACCAAAAGCGCGATGTAAAGCACGGGTCTCAATCAGAAACGATAGTCACAGGTACTCCATGTAGTCGGACTATCTCCCGGATGTATAATCTGCTCATGCTGTCCACTGGATCTCTCACTCGAATGGGGACAAAGTACGCAGACTTCGTCAATCTATCAACCACAACCCAAATAGCATCATGTCCCGCCGGCAATCGAGGAAGTCTCGATACGAAATCCATCATAACATTCTCCCACTTCCACTCAGATATAGGCAATGGCTGTAACAATCCTGCCCGTCGCTGGTGTTCCACCTTTACTTGCTGACAAGTAAGGCACCGAGACACAAATCGGATCACGTCCCTCTTCATTCCCGTCCACCAGAACTGACGGCGCAAGTCATGATACATCTTCGTGCCTCCTTGATGCACTGCAAGACGTGAATGATAAAACTCATGTAGCACCTCAGCACGGCACGACTCTGGCACAAACAGATGCCCTGTCAACCTCAAACTTTGATTTGAACTCACTGTCCATCCTGCTGTATCCTTCCCACTAGCAATGCGGTCCCGTATCATTTGAGTCTCCTGATCGGTTAGTTGAGCCTTTATCACGCGTGCAACAAATGCGGGCTATGAAGCTACAGAATATAAAGTCACACCTCCCCCTGTCTCCCCGAAACACAGATCAAACTCCCTAACAGCTCCGAGCATGTCCCATTCCCGTATAGCTACAGAAGCTAACGAACCATGAGATCTCCTACTGAGCGCGTCCGCTACGACATTTGCCTTCCCCGGGTGGTACTGCAAATCAAAGTCGCAGTCTCCCAACAACTCCATCCATCGTCACTGGAGAATATTCAGGTCATTCTATGAAAACAAGTATTTTAAGCTCTTGTGATCAGAGAAAACCTCAAAGTGCTCACCATATAGATAATGCCGCCATATCTTCAAGGCGAAAACTACAGCTGCCAACTCCAGATCATGCGTCTGGTAGTTCCTCTCGTGTGTCTTATCCTGTCGCGAGCCGTATGCTACAACCTTACCTCCCTGCATCAACACACAGCCCAAACTATCGAGTGACGAGTCATAGTACACTGTATACCCCAAACCCCGCTCAGGAATAATCAACACTAGCGCACTGGTCAATCTCCTTGTTAGCTCCTGGAAAGCTGACTCACAGGACTCGCTCTAAACGAACATAGCTCCCTTTCGCGTTAGACGCGTCATAGGTGCTACCAACCTAGAAAAGTCCTTGATAAACCGCCTATAATAACCTGCCAAACCCAGGAAACTACGAATCTCAAAGACGTTCTTCGGTCGCTGCTAATCCATCACAACATCAGGTCTTCGACGAGTCCACTGATACTCCATCCTTCGACACCAAGTGTCCAAGGAATCTCACCTCTGACATCCAAAACTCGCTCTAACTTCGCATACAATCAATGTTCTCTCAGAAGCTGCAAGACAACGTGCAGATGCTCCTCGTGCATCTCCCTCGTAGGTGAATAGATCAGAATGTCATCTACGAATACCACCACAAAACTGTCCAGATAGGGGTGGAAAATGCGGTTTATCAAAGCCATAAATGTCGCAGGGGCATTCGTTTAACCGAACGGCATGACCAGAAACTCATAGTGACCATAACGAGTCCGAAAGGAAGTCTTCACTATGTCTTCGTCCCTAATCCTGACCTGGTGATACCCTGTCCTCAAGTAAATCTTCGAAAAGCAGTGCGATCTCCTCAACTGATCAAACAGGTCATCAATCCTCGGCATAGGATATTTGTTCTTCACCGTTATCTGATTTAGCTTCTTGTAATCTATGCACAATCTCAAAGATCCATCCTTCTTCATCGCGAAAAGAGTTGAAACTCCCCACGGAGACGTACTCAGCCGCACAAACCCCTTGTCAAGCAACTCCTGCAACTGCACCTTGAGTTCTCGCAACTCAGCCGGTGCAAAGCGATACGTTGGCATAGAGATAGGAGTAGCACCTAGAACAAGATCAATAGAGAACTCCACATCACGGCTCGGCGGCAACTCAAACAGATCATCTGGAAAGACATCTGGATAGTCGCACACCACAGGGGGTAGCTTCCCTCGAACCTCACCCATCTCATCCAACCTGAGAGCAGAAAAGAGGAAACCCAAGTTTCCTCGAACCCGAACCACCCCGGGAATAGATACTAAGCCCTCATTCCGATCACCCACATAGTAGAAACAGTCACCCTCCGACGTACAGATCGACACCCTCCCTCGCTCACAATCTATATAGGCACGATAGGTAGTCAGCTAGTCCATCCCTAGGATGACATCAAACGTGGTCATGTCCAGAATGATAAAATCAAACTCTAAACAATGACTGGCTACTTCTAACTCACAAGATTTGCAAACTCTACTCAGCACCGTATTCCCACTGACAAGGGTCTCTACGCTCAATACACTACCCAACGGGTCTACCTGTAATCCCAATGTAGATGCAAAAGCAGAAGATATGAAAGAATGTGATGCTCCCGTGTCGATAAGAACACTGGTCCATGATCAAAATACTAGAAGTGTACCTCTGATCATGGCTAGAGTAGCTGCAGCATCAAATGTAACTAGTACTTTGGAAGTACCGTGATCAGTAAGAACATAAGCCCTGGCCTGCGGTGGTTTGGTCAGCCCACCATATCCCTGAGTCGACGGCTACCTCACGGACTGTACTGATGTCCCTCCTTCTACAAACCTAGAAGTCTGGGCCCTAGGTTGCTGAGGAATCTGACGTCTCTATGCTAATGGAGCAGCTGGCGCTCCTGTCGCACTCTAAACATTCCCTTCCCGGGGACAATATCTGCGTATATGCCCGGACTGACCACACCCAAAGCATATAGGTGGGTCTCTCACTTGTGACTGGACAGATGCTAAACTCTGGATCTGACCCTTCCGCGGGCACTCAACTGAACGATACCCTAGCTGTCCGCATCGATAACAAATCAGCTCTCTCTGCTCTGGCCTTCCTATCAAGGCCACTGATGGTGCAGGTGTGGATGACTGCTGCTGATACGAGCCAACAAAATGAGAACTAGGTCTAGATGACCTCTGGAGCTTTTTCCTACGTCTCTGGAACTGTACATCTCCACTGCCCTGCTGACTTCCGCTCTCTCTAACTCTGCGGCTCTCTACCAGCGAGTTCTCTACTCGGATAGCGGCTTCCACCACCGCGATATACACATCTACACCTAGAGCCACAATCCTATCCTTAATGGCAGGTCGAAGGCCCCTCTCAAACTCCTAGTACGTAACTCCTCTGTAGATACCATCTCAGCTACAAACCGCGACAGATTCGCTAACTTGGCCTCATACTGGACCACAGAGAGGTTCCCTTGAACAAGGGAAAGGAACTCCTCACGGTACATATCTCTCGAAGACCTCGAGAAATACTTCTCCAAGAAGACTCTCGTGAAAGCAACCCACGTATCATCCACCGTGGTCTTAGCGAACTTCCACCACTCCCTGGCATCTTCCCACAGTTGGAACATAGCCAACTTCACCCGCAAAACATCCTCCTCGATATCCAGAGTATCAAAGATAGCCGTGGTCACTTCCAACCACTCAGTAGCAACCTTGGGGTCCGGCTCCCCAAGAAAGGTTGGAGGATCCAACCGCTGAAATTCCCTCATAGCCACAAAGGCTCTTGCCTCAGGGGTCCTCACTCCAGCCCTGGATGCCTCAGCCATAGCTCTCATGGTGGAAAGCATCTTCTGCATGACGTCAACACCGCCCATTTGTTCCTGTGGGGCATGAACGTCTTCCTCCTCTGGAACCTGAACATAGGCTCGACCTTGGCCACAGCCTCGGCCACAACCCCGTCCCTACACTCCACGCGTGGACATAATTCTATAGGAAGGCAAGATGACAAAATAAGCTTTCCTACAACATGTTACAACGTAACACAAACACAAAATCATGTTATTACATAGCCACTTAAGATCATGTAAACACGTTTCACATACCGAACAGAATGAACAAGATGGACTTGTCAATTTGGATAACCTATTCCGATGCCCGGCTTGAAAACACGTCAGCCAAACGAGTTTCTAACTTGGCTTCCAAATCTGTCATTCCAAATGCCCTAAGGCAAGACTCATCAATCCTGAGATCCAACCTCCATACCCACATATACACAACTATCATGCTCAGAAAGCTATTAACATGTTATAAACGAATGTTTAAACACATGCAAGCAAGCATATACAATCAACCCCACCAGTTGATAAACCCTCTTCCCATGGCTCTTAGGTATTCGAACCCAAAACTCTGATACCAAGTTGTCACATCCCAAAATTCAGGGTCACGAAAAAATTCACCAAACACCAGTTTTATGAAAATAACTTTTCATACATTTAAATCCACCTGTTAAAATCACAGAATATCCAACATACAACTTCTCATAAGCAGTGAAAAACATATTCAACATGGATAAATATATCACCCAAAGGTGTACAAAACGTGCCTCCAAGCAGGCATACAAAAAGGAAAATCAGAAAAGTCTTCTGCCACCACAGGTATCTAGATGACCTCTTCATGATCATCAACCTTCCGACCTAAAAATGGTTTTGTACAGAAAATCCTACCAGTGAGCCGAAACCCATTAGAAACAGACTATAAAGCTGTAAAGCAGGATATGCAATCATATAGTGGGAACCAACTCAACCACATAACCAAAAAGGTTTTACATCATAAAATTCCACGTTTTCCCATTAGACTCCCTTAAGTCTCCCAAAATAGTTTTTCCTTCACAACCAAGCATTTAAACAATGCAAAACCACATTTTATAGTTGAAGGAAAAACAGTAACCAAAATGTTATTTTTTCACTTGGATCACACACCGAGAAAAGATCAAATGAATCCTATGTACCGACTCCGTCACAAGGGGACAGAGGTAACAACGATAGACCGATGTCCATTATCTAATCCCCATATATCATGGGACCAGTTAGATAATTGTAAGTTCTATACGAAGCTCCACGACGTAAATGCTGACTTTACGGGTTTAACAACCCGATGGACAAAAGCACCCAAACCACCTTCTTTACGGGAATTACCCCAAAGGATAACAAAGGTACCTACTCTGCGCACGTTTTTGGACTTTCACCGACGACAACTCGTGCCAAATACCCGTCATCCCGGCACATCTAGAGAATCATTTCATAAAAATCATACCGTAGCTCAACTACGAAAATATTTCTATAAAATACATTATACATGTATTTAGATTCATCCATCAATATGGAGATCAAACCAAAAACATTTTCAAAATGGTTATCCCCATTTTCAACAAAACGTTTCAAAATCGAGACTTAACCCCGAGGGTTAGCTCCAAACCTCCAAAACACCAAGTGTTGAGATTTTTCACAAAATCACCGTTTTCCACCGTTTTCAAGAACACTCTTTAAAAACCCAACATCCACATGTCATATGTTGTAATAAACCAAGAAAGGCAAAAAACATACTTTTCACCTGTAAAACAAGATTTAAACACAATATGACATTTCATGCATTTTCTAACTGGTGAAAACACATACAATTACATAAAACACCCTTATACAGCAATAGGGTCTAGAATCCTACCTCGACGAGTCAAAACTCAAAGACTCGAGAACCAAACCACATCGGAACAGGAATCTGATCGGTCGAACACGAAGCTAGCAGCGTAAATAGCAGGGATCCACAAGCTGATCGCTAAAAACTAGGCTCAAGCAACTCAAATATGTAGAGAGAAGGTAGAGAGAGAGGGAGAAATGAGCTTTTCCAAACATTCCAGCCCAATTGAATACTTATAAGCTCGGCAAAAAAGCAGTTCAATCAACTGAAGAGGCCACTTCAGTTGACTAAAGCTCCTCGAAAAGCTCGTCACCGCCACTATTCAGTCGACCGAACCCCCTTGTCCAGTCGACCAAACCCAAAAACTTCAGTCCAGTAGAACAAACATACCAGTCCAGTCGACCAAACTACTGTATCACATCCTACTATTTTGGTCTCGATTTTTGTGTTCTAAGGCCAACCAAACAAGCCTAAACAAGGTCCGAGAAAGCGTAAAAC
>JAUMHN010226597.1:0-20490 GCA_032360265.1 Heliamphora ciliata | reverse complement strand
AAATTTACTAAAGACGAAAAAAGCTTTTAAAAGGCCATAAAGTGACTTTTTAAGGTTTTTTTTGTCTTGTAGGAAATTTTTTTAAAAAATAAATTAGTCATTTTTTTATATATCTGATTTTTCATAACGAGAGAAATTTAAAATGTATTATTGTTTAAATTAACGTAGAGAAAAATCATTAAAGATGAAAAAAGGCATATAAAAAAGCCTTAAAAAATTAAGCTATTCCAAACAATAGTCCCTACTACCATTGGCTTATGTTTCTTTGTTTTAGAAACACTAAAAAAAATCTACAAATTTAAAAATAATCAAGACTCAATACACGTTTTTTAGAAAATAGAAACCAACTTATTAATTTATTTAAAGGAAAATATTTTCATCAAATGATGTAAAATATTTTACTTAAAATAATTATTTTGCTTACTTTTTTTTACTTTTTTTTAAACGTGCAACAAAGAGTAGGTAAACTAAAAATATTTTACGTTGAAATAAACATGGCCTTAATCTTAATGTATGTCAAACTTTTTTATTCGCATATAACATAATACAAGAAATATCAAGTAATACTCTGAAACACCCAAATTTTCCAACTTTAAGTTGGGGCATCCCATGTTCAATGCGAAAGACCTAATGCCATAAAGTCGACCAATTGACAGCTCATTTGGGCAAATGTGCATGTGCGGGTAAAGGCCCACTATTAAAGCAAAGCTAACGTTTAGGCGAAAATACACCACCTTTTTTTCAGCCCTTGCGTCTTGGCTTCCCATTGCAAGAAGTCAAGAACTAATTCGTTCTTCCTTTTCAAGAAAGAGAGAAAAAGAAGAGCATAGTCAAAGCACCATTAACAACTCGATCGCAAATCGACCCACATTTTTTTACCTTTTTTTGTTCGTTTTGTCTTTGATGATTAAAATGAAATACTTCCACTTGATCTCCTGATCTCCTGAAATCCGTTCTAATTTTTTATTCCTTGAAAACCCTACGACTGTAAGGTACTGTTTGAGTTTTCTAAAAGCTAGTTTTTTATTAAAAACAAAATTTGGCTTAAAAGCAAACTTTTAAGTTGTATTTTTTGACATCTCAAAAATTCCCACTAGTTTTTTTTTACTTCGTTTCCAAGAAAAAAAAGTCTATTCACGTTGTAGCCCTGTGTATGTGCATTGCTATGAGTATTTGAGATTATTGCATTTCCCAAGTACTTGAAATATTTTCAATGGTCCTCAGTGGTTTTGTTATCAGATCTTTATATGTTTAGGAGGTGTATGATTCCTCACTCTCTAGGGTGCGAAGATGGGCTCATGATTTTTTTGGCCGTGGTTCTCCTAGGTAGAGAACTAGCTTTCTTTGACTTCCTGAGCTTGTGGGGTTTGGTGCTTTCTTGGCTATGCTGATGATCATTGGCAGAGCATATGAGGAGTTTTCATTGGTATCAACTTGCCGGATGTTTTTTTTTTTGTTATGTCTGAATTTTGGAGCCAATAACCCTTCGAGGAGTCAATCTTTAGCAAGAATTAAGAGTTTTCAGTACCTTTGCTTGCTGATCGATTTTGGACCAATATTAGTAAGTTGGCGTTTTTTTTCTATCTATGCGGGTTGTGTGTAGAATTTGTTTTATTAGGAAGGAGTCCCCCCGTTGTCAAGCAAGGGTTGGGTGTTTCTTTGTTTTTGTTTTTTATTGTTGTTGTTGTTAGGTTTTATTTTATCCATGGTGGACTTCTTGTTAGGAGGACTCTTCCTAAGTGTTAGTTGATGTAATTCCTTATGATATACTCCTTATAAATATGTACATTTTTTTCTTTTCTTTTATATTATAATTAATTACCCAGAAAAAGTTGTCACGCTCTCTCCAAGACACGTGAACCAATCCCGATAAATCAAAAATCTCACGAAAACTTTGAATAAACTATTTGAAAAAAGAGAACTAAACCACATAGAAAAGATTCCCAAGGCCATGTTCGTGCAATAAAACATACAAACCAAAGTTTTAAACCAATGTGAAAGAAACCTTTTCAAAATAATGCTCCAAAGACCAAAAAGTAAAAAATAGCTCCCAATAAGTAGACCGTTCGATCGGTCCAAAGAGCGCTCGGTCGGTCTTTCATAGGTTGCAGCAATTTTTTCCAAACACAGAGATACCAAGAACAAGGTTTGACTGCTCGATAGACTAATCGATCAATTCATCAAGCAATCCAGCCCTTAACAACTTTTTCAAAGTTGTTTTCAAAAACCAAACCTCCACACTCCAACCATACCTCCAACACACATTCCAAGATAACCAACTTACATATATACTGTTGGAAATAAACTGTCAAAATCATTGATTTATAAACGATTTTTTGAAAAATAAAAACTGGACAGGCAATCGCCGAAACAGGCTCTAGATAAAATTTTTTTGATGTTAAACGATCAAAAATAAAATCCGTGCCACCATAGTTAATTCAGGCGAATAACTTTCGGTCGATTCTCTAACTACGAACTTTGATTTTTCGAGTTGAAGCTTCGGTCAGTTCTTCTACTGTATTCTCGATGCGATTCCCGAGTGTAGTGTGGGCTACAAACATTCAAAAAATAAAATTGGCAAAACTGGGATAACCTTAGTCTTGAAAGACAACTTATAAATTTGGTTCAGCCTACTCACATATATATAAGGCAACAGCAGGAACCTGTGGAGTAATTATTACACAAACTTCTAGTATAACTCAGATACCCATCTAGCGACTTTTGCAAATATGCAAACCTTTCAGGGATTTTTGTAATTATGAAAACATTGTCGCGGTTTCTGTAATTTTCATAAAATATTAAATTACAGTTCACACCACTAAAGATTGTAACTACACTCTTAGCAATAATCTCAAGATCAATTTGCATTGAGATTCTGTTATTAAATACTTAACTCATCTCCCCACGTTAAGATTTTCGATACCTGCTAATTAAATTTAATTACTGACAATTTAATTTAATCGGCGTCTTTAAAATTTCTTAAACCCTTTCGCTTAACTTATTTGACTGTCGGATAATTAAATTCACCTGTAGGTTTTGGCTCGGTCAAAACTTATAAGCTTTCTTAAGAGAGGATCGTCAGACCCAATGTTTCGGGACGTAAATTCTGTCAATAATTAATATTCACCACATAATCAAAATCGTTATCCAACTCACTGGGATTATAGACCCATAAAAGATCGCACCTTTTAATGAATCAAAATAACAAATATTAAATATACGTAAATAATTAATCATTTCGAGATTAATAGTGTAAGCACTCATAATAACCATAGGGTGTGAATTAATTTATATAGTCAGTATAAAATTAATTACTTTAATTGGTCCTGTTTAATACACATAAAATGTACTAGCACATTGAGTCGGAATAATAGACGACGCTATTATCTGCTCCCCGTAACCAAGACAGGTCTACTAAAACTCTGTACTACAGTCATACCGATGGTTTGTCCAATCCCATCTAAATTGTGAACCAAACTTATATTCTGCAAAAACCTATAATCTGATTTTCTGTGTGTAAGTTGTACTCTACACAGCAGATTAAATACTATACAGAATAAAGGACAATTGTGCATAACATTAAAGAAATGATATTGCATACATCGTTCATTAAGATTCTCATAAAATAAAAAAATAATTTTAATAAGAATAAAATTAAATACTAAAACCAAAATAAAACCAAGATATTTAGTATACAATCTTGATAATCTCCCACTTATACTCAAAATTATGTTGCCATACATCTGACTCCCATGCCCTCTACATGATTATCGAAAGTCTTAGCCGGAAGACTCTTTGTAAAAGGATCTGCAAAGTTGTCTCCTGGTGCAATATTGGTCGCAGCAACATCACCTCTTTGTATAATTTCTCGTATCAAGTGATACTTACACTCAATGTGCTTTCCTTTCTTGTAAACTCTTGACTCCTTCGAGTTTGCAACCGCTTTGCTATTGTCACAATAAAGTGTAATAGCCGACTGAAGTAAAAGCACCAGATCTAGATCTAACAAGAAACTCCTGAACCAAACGGCCTCCTTGGCTGCTTTAGAAGCTGCCACGTACTATGCCTTTATGGTGGAATCAGCAATGTAGGACTGTTTGATACTCATCCAACTTATAGCTCCACCTCATAATGTAAACACATATCCTAAAGTTGACCTATATGAATCTTTGTTTGACTAGAAATCCGAGTTCGTGCACTTTAAAAGTACTAGACTGTTTGGTTGGTAAACCAACATATAATTCCTAGTCCTTTTCAGGTACTTGATTATATTCTTTACCGCAGTCCAATGCTCCTGTCTTGGATTAAACTGATATCTACAAACCATACCAACGGCAAAGTAGATGTCAGGTCTAGTGTAAAGCATAGCATACATTAGACTTCCTACTGCCGAAGCATAAGCAACTGTCTTCATTTTCTCTATCTCATCAGATGTCTTAGGACACTGATTCTTGGATAGAGTGATTCCATGCCTGAAAGGGAGAAATTCTTTCTTAGAATTCTGTATGCTAAAACGAGCAAAGATATCATCAATATACTTTGCTTGTGATAAGTCCAACATCTTTTATTTTTAATCTCGCAAAAACTTGATCCTAAGAATGTGACTGGCTTCTCCCAAGTCCTTCATATTGAGCTGCCCAGATAGCCAAACTTTCACCGAAGATAACACCCTCACATTGTTTTCGTTGAGAAAGAATCATCTACATAAAGTACTAGAAAGACTACCACGCTTCCGTCATACTTCTTGTACACACAGGACTCATCTAGACTCTAATCAAAATCATAAGACTTAATGGCATGATCAAACTTAGTATTCTAAGACCTCGATGCCTCCTTAAGTCTATAAATAGATCTCTTAAGCTTGCACAACGTGTGCTCTTGGCCCTTCGCTATAAAATCATCTGGTTGTATCATATAAATACACTCGTTAAGACTTCTATTAAAAAAAGCTGTCTTGACTTTTATTTGCCAAATTTTGTAATCAAAATAAGTCTCAATGGTTAAGAGAATCTAGATAGACTTAAACATGATTATAGGTAAAAAGGTTTCCTCATAATCGATCCCTTCGTTCTGAGTGAACCCTTTTGCAAAAAGCCTAGCTTTGAATGTTTCAACTTTTCTGTATGCTCCTATCTTCTTTTTGTAGATCCACTTACATCCGATGAATTTTATCCCTTCAGGTGATTCTATAAGTTTTCAGACCTGATTAGCAAATGTAGTTTTCATCTCTGAATTCATAGCCTTTTTTCAAAGATCTGCATCTTTGTCCTGGAGTGCTTCATTGTAGTTATAAGAATTGGTATCCAGTTTTGTTGGGATGCTATCAAAAGACACTCCCAATAACATATACCGATCGGGTTGACGAACAACCCTCCCACTACGACGAGACACTACATGCGTCCGTGTACTAGCAGTAACACGCTGTGCAGAATCTGATCCCTGTGCACCATTATCCATATGCTTGTTAGGCATGTTAATGGTAGCACCCTGATTATGATCTGTACTTGTCCCGATAATTCTCCCAATACGACAGACAATGGGATATCAATGACCTGTGGTTCCTCTTTTGTGGTACAGGAATTTTCTGTCAGTTCTTCCAGAATAATTTTACTTTCGGGCTTGTGGTCCATAATATAATTATCTTTCAAGAATCGGGTATTGGTGATAACAATGACCTTCTGATCCTTATAATTATAAAATGAACCATCCTTCATTCCCTTGGAATACCTCACAAAGAAACAGACTTCTGTCCTCGACTTTAACTTACTCGCATTCCTTTTCAGCACATGTACTGGTCACCCCCAAATTCGAATATGTCTCAAACTAGACTTGCGCCCAATTCACAATTCTATGGGAGTATAAGGTATTGATTTAGAAGGTTCCAAGTTCAGAATATAAGCAGATGTCTCTAATGCGAGTCCCCAAAATAAATCGGGTAATTCTGAATAACTCATCAGTTACCTTAACATCTCCATAAGAGTCATATTCCTTTTTTCTGCTACACCATTCTGTTGCGGAGTACCCAGTGCAGTCAACTGGGACATAATTTCTTTTGATGATAAGTAGTCCCTAAACTCTCTAAAGAGGTACTCCCCACCAAGGTCGAATCGCAGTAATTTAATACTTCTTTCCAGACGCTCTCCACCTTCGCCTTGAATTTTTTAAATTTTTCAAAGCATTCAGACTTACGGTGGTGCATCAAGTAAATCTATCCATACATTGAGTAGTCATCAATGAAACTGATGAAGTATTCAAATCCACTTCTAGCCCAGATTGTCATAAGATCACATATAGCAGAATGAACCAGTTCCAACGGTTCTTTAGCTCTATAGCCTTTGGCCAAAAAAGGTCTCTTGGACATCTTACCCTCTAAGCAGGATTCACAGACTAAAAGTGTCTATGCTTTCAATGAATCCAAAGGTTCATCTTCTACCAGTCTATTTATCCTTTTTAGATTAATATGACCCAAGTATAAGTACTAAAGAAACGTTTGGTTCATTAAAAAAAGAAATTTTCTCTTGTATGATAAATTAGATGTGCTATTTAATTTAGTTAGTTGCAGTGTATGAGAAATAAGAGATATAACATACAGATCATCCACCAATGTACCTGAACAAATAAAATATTTATTTTTCCTAACAACCACAGAGTCATTAAAATAAACCGAATATTTATTCTTTATTAAATTATAAATTGAAATTAAATTTTTTCTAATTGAAGGTACATAAAGATAATTTTTAGAAGTAAAATCCTATCTCTACTAAAATTGAGAGTGACATCTCCTACTTCAACTGCTACCACCCATGTATTATTGCCCATATATAGGTATATTTTTTCATCACTGAGCTGCTTGATTTTTTGGAACCCCTACAAAGAATTACAGACATGATTAATGGCTCTCGTATCTACACACCAGGTACCAGTAGATAATACCGCTAAACATGTTTCAACTAGTAGTGAACAAAAATTACCTGTTTTGTTCTACTTATTGAGAAAAATCGAACACTGGTTTTTCTAATACCCAAACTGGTTGCAGTGAAAATATTTACCTTTCGGCTTTTTCATACCAGTCCATAGCCCACTAACTATCCAAGAAATCGTGTTACCCTGTTTATGAACTTTTTTCTTCTTCATGCCTTTCGCCCCAGAGGAAGAACTCTTTTCAGAAATAAACACATTTCCTAGCAATGAAGGATTACCCTTGATAATTAAAGTTATATCCAAGTTACTTTTCTAGTCACAAAATTCGATTCTGTTAGTTTGTTCTTTTTAAGTAAATTAACCAACAGATTGAATGCCATTTTTAATCTTGAGAATTATATAATTAAAATAACAGTTAATTATGACGAGCAAAATTTAGAATTTATTTTAAAATTAATTTTCTCTACCATATAAAAAAAATCGCCAGTAGTCTGGCACACTGTGAATAACATGTCTCGATGGGAGAACGTCTACTATTTATTATTTGTCCAAACAGGCCAATTCTATTAATTTTATTATCTAGGCAATTGACCATGCAAGTAAAATTAAATAGCTGACATAGTTTCGATCCAGTAAATAATAGTAGTGACTCAGAAAGAGAGAATACTATTATTTTCAGTTAAGTGTTAACCATCACTTAATCCTGAATCAATCGCTTCGCAATGAACCCTTCAGATGGAAAAGTGATTCACACTAATAATTATTCAGAATTATCCCTATAGGAGGTTCGTACTGGCAATACCAGAATTAATCCTGTTTGATGGGGAGGAAGGCCTTATTGCCAACACGTAAAATTAATTACATCGCTTACAAACTGGTGATGGAGACAGCGAGAATTATCTGTGAATAAATTCTCTCTCCCACTTAGATTTTTAAAATATTTTGTAAGGTTATAAAAATTTATTTAATTAAAATAAATTTATTAATTTTAAAAACCACACAATCTAAAAGATTCCAAAACATCTTTTCATGTTTTAATACTTAACAAATAAAATTATCAATGAATGCACAATTTTTTCTTTAGCTTTACAACTAAGGTAGTAATTAAATGATTCAAAATATTTTATTTTTATATTACACATTTTTTAAAATAATAATTTATTAAGATTAAATATTTTTTTATTTAATTAATCCAAAATCTAAAAATAATATCCACATTTTTCAAAGATATATAATTTAATTAAAAACTATCTTAAACATGTTATTTTGTAAAAAATAAAATATCTAAAGTTTTTTTATTTAATTAAAAACTTTTAACTAAACAAAACTTAATTTTATTTTTCATTATAAAATTTTAATTAAAATAAAATTTTTTGAATTAATTAAATAAACAGAAATATATAAAATAGATATACACTATCCACGCAGTTTAAAAAAATATAAATACAAGATATGTATATATCCCGATTTTATGATCCGAAACTCTGATAAGTTTCAGTCTACTCTTGAAAGATAAACTGTAATCTTTCAATTATTTTTTGAATCAGTTTCTTACATCCAAGTTGCATCAGGATTTCTCGATATACAGTGTTATACATATACAACACTCACGAGCTTGAACATATCAGAAAAGACGAGCCAAAATAGCCCCAAACCATCAGCACCACTGTAGGCTAACCGGCGCCACCGCTGCCACCACTTCAGGCGACTTTTGCTGACTCTCCTGAACTCCGCTCTCGACGTTGTTTTTTCTGAAAAATAGCTCTCAAAAAATACAATTCTTCTATAAAAACCCCGATTCGAAAAAAGCTTAAAAAATAGCTTTCGATGGCCACCGAAGATAGCACCGCCGCAACCCTGTGTCGTCGTCCCCATGCCGTCGCCCGTTTGGGCTTTTTTTATGGTGATTTTGGTTCCTATTTCTTTTTGTTTTTTTAGCACTGATATACAGCAACATGTTTTCTTGAAAAACGCCTCGAAAATAGCCCTAATTTTTTTGTCGCCTGTTTTTACTTTGACTTTTTTTTAATAGTTTTGGACTCTTTTTCTAGCACTGTTTACCGCTATTTTTATGCTTAAAAAATTGCTTAAAATTAGTCCAAAAAACGTTGCAAAACCATCGAAAAGCAGCCCGAACCACCGACGAAAACCGCCGCTGCTGGTGCTATTTTTTTTGTCGCCAGTTTTTGCTAGTTTTTGAACTGTTTTGTTGCTATTTTTTAATACAAATAATCTATCAAAAAAACCTGTTTCAAAACCGTTGAAAAACCATAGCGATTCGTGGCCCGAAACACCCGAAGCCCCCATCGGTGTCGCCGGTTATGCCGCTACCTGTTCTTCGTGTTCATGAATATTCAAACATATTCTTAAATATTCTAAATAATATTTAAAAACTAATAAAAGTTTTTACATCGAAAATCTATGTCCCATAGGTCACAATCGAACTAAAAAAGCTTAAGCTATCACGATCAACCCTCGTGATTAAAAAAAATTAATTAAATCATTATTCAAATCATTCAATCAAACATGAATATAACGACGATCATAAAATCGAAATTAGAATGTCTGTAAAACAAAGTTAGCACAGTTCTAAATCTACCGAGCCCCTCGATTAACCATATACAAAATCAAAACGGCTCTAATACCAATTGTTAAAGGCAAATTGCCAAGATCATTGATTTGTAAACATTTTTAAAAAAATAAAAACTAGACGAGCAATCACCGAAATAGGCTCTAGATAAAAACTTTTTGATGTCGAACGATCAAAAATAAAATTCGTGCCACTACAGTTAATTCAGATGAATACCTTTTGGTCGATTCTCTAACTACTAATTTTGATTTTTCGAGTTGAAACTCTGACCAGACCTTCTACTGTATTCCCGATGCAATTTCCAAACGTAGTGTGAGTTACGAACCTTCGAGAACTGAAGCCGGCAGAACTTAGATAACCTTAGTCTAGAAAGACAACTTATGAATTTAGTTCAGCCTACTCACATATACATAGGGCTACAGTAGGGACCTGTGGAGTAATTATGACATAAATTTCTAATGTAACCCAGATATTTATCCAGCAGTTTCCGTAAATATGCAAACCTTTTAGCAGTTTTTGTAATTATGAAACCTTACGGCGATTTTTGTAATTTTCATAAAATACTAAATTACGGTTTACACCACTAAAGAACTGTAACTGCACTCTTAGCCATAATCTCAAGACCAATTTCGCATTGAGCTCCTATCATTAAATGTTTAACTCATCTTTCCACATTAAGATTCTCGATATTTACCAATAAAATTTAATTACTGACAATTTAATTTAATCAACATCTTAAAAATTTTTTAAGCCATTCTGCTTAACTTATTTGACTGCCGGATAATCAAATCCACCTGCAGGGTTTAGCCTAGTCAAAACTTATAAGCTTCCTTAAGAAGGTATCGTTAATCCGGAACAATTGGGACGTTGATTCTGTCAATAATTAATATTCACCATATAATTAATACTGCTATCTAACTCAGCGGGACTATAGATCCATAAAAGATCACACCATCTATTGAATCCAAACAACAAATATTAAATATACGAAAATAATAATTATTTCGAGATTAAGAGTATAAGTACTCATAATAATCTAGAGGTGTAAATTAATTTATATAGTCAATATAAAATTAATTACCCCAATGTGGTCCTTCTCAATACACACAAAGTGTACTAGCACAACGAGTCGAAACAATAGACGATATTATTATCTGTTTTCCGTAACCAAAATAAGTCTACTAAAACTCTGTGATACAGTCGTACCGATGGTTTGTCCATTTTCATCTAAACTATGAATCAAACTTATATTCTGCAAGAATCTATAATCTGATTTTCTATGTACAAGTCGTACTCTACACAACAAATTAAATACTGTACAGAATAAAGGACAATCGTGCATAACATTAAAGAAATGATATTGCATACATTGCTCATTAAGATTCTTATAAAATAAAAAAATAATTTTATTAAAAATAAAATTAAATACTAAAACCAAAATAAAATCATGATTTTTAGTATACAACCCTGACATATACAGCATCAAAGGCAAGGAAACATCTCCAAACATCCTGAAAACTTAAAAACGCAACTTCATCCCCTTGAATTCCACATGAAAATCAAAGATAAACCCAACACTTCCACCCGATATCATCACATGCATACACATGATGGGTGCGTGGCCTTACGGCCTTATTATGAGGACCTAATTTCGGAACCTTAGGGTTAGCATAGACGAAAAAACCAAGTATAAAGGCACGTCGGGAATTAAAACCCCAAAATCTAGACCCTAAAAATGAATCCTATAATGAAAACCCTAAAATAGAAGAGCAATTCTTTTAATCCAAATAATTATTTAAATACCACAAAATAATAAAGTCATAAATCCTACACCAATCGAATTCCCTCTCTCGCTCATTACTTCTCCTACACACTCAAATTCTAACCATACTTAAAACTCATGTTAGAATTCATCATAAAACACACTATAAAACCCTCATAAAACTCGCCATCACTCTCAAAATGCATAACTCCATACCCATAATGTCTTCCATTAATCCAATATATACATATATAATTGTAATAATTCATACTCAAGATACGAATAAAAAAGAAAGAACATCTCAAAAGAAACGAAATCTCAAATCTAAGTTCAGCAAGAAGAGCCAACCTAAACGTTTGTTCTTCTCGAGCTCGAGACCCAGGATGAAGTAAGACCCACATATACATATATTCTAACCCTAATGTTGAGATTAAAAACTTAAATTTTCTAAATTCAAGTCAACCTAAATCAAGAGTTAGGTCTAAAAAGTCAAGAAACGAACCTATGTGAAAATATTCAAAATTCTCCTACAATTAAATAAAAAAAATTATAATTTTAAAATAAAAAGAAGAAGGGGCACTCAAGTGGCCGGTCACCTAGGGTATGGCACCTAAACTTGGTGGCCAAGTTTGCTAACATAGAGTCAAGTTTAATGAACCAGGGTTAACCAAGTTTAACCATGATTAACCAAGCCTCTCAAGTAAGCTTCCTCCGCTGTCCTCACTTATAAAAAGAGACCCACACCCCCTCATTCTCCTCTTGTTTGGTTTGGCTAGAGAGAGAAGGAGAGAGGAAGAGAGAAAAAAAAAGAAGAAAAGAAGAAGAAAGAAAGGAAGAAGAAAGAAGGAACAAGAAATTTGGAGGATCCATGGAGCTAAAGCCAAGTCCGTGATTTTCATCCCTAAGGAGTAACTTTTAATAAGGTAAGAAAGACTTCTATACTTGTGATTTTTCACACCTCAAACATCTCTCCCACTATTCTCAAACATAAATCTAAGATAAAGAATCAAAACACAAAAATAAAGGCGTCATGGTGAGATTTTCGGGACTGTTTAGTGTGAGTGGAGTGTGGTTGAGTGTGTAAGAGTTTTTCTATGAGTTTCATGACATCTCCAAGTTCTGGAGTTTTGATATATGAGTACTCAAACCTGCATGTAAAGAAAATGAGCCAAAACATGTCACACGCCATGCTAGAAGGCTAGAATACAACTAGGCCTGAGATTTAAGGTTTTTGAGCTCTCTATCCCAATTTTTAAAAAATCATAACTAAATCTAGAACAATGATCTGAATGTGTTCTTTAGGTCCAGACTTAGGTTTTTATGTTATCTTTCATCCAAAATCTATTTGAACTTATTTGAGTGGATAGAACTCGAGATCTAGCTTTTCTACCAAAACATGTCATTTAAAGACTAGTCTATATTGCAGAGGTAAACACCCCATTTTTTGACGTGAACTAAGCTTAAGTTTCTTCATAAAAGTTGTCGATAACTTGTTTATTTAGCTACCCACAAAATATGAGCCCTAGATGTTGAGGAGCGAATGGTCAAATAGCCTTTGAAATGCTCTATTTATGTTCAGTGATTTACAGAGCCTTCTGTCACACATTTTTGTACAATCTAAAACCTCTATTTTTAGTGATCTTATTCAAACGTGGTTTTCATGAAATATGTTGGTAACATGTTAATCTAGTTGTTGTCCAAAAATCAAACCCAAAATCCTTTGTATAATATCCAAAATAATTTTTAAACTCTCTGTTAAAAACTAACTCTACTGAGTGTTTGACACATCCTGAACACATTTTATAAATTAAGTTATTTCTCCAACGTTTTTTTAAGAACTATCCTGAGCCCTATTCATGAAACTTGTAGTAGATATGTTGAAATAAAACGTATCCATATTTGAGCATAGTAGGATCTAATTTGATGCCCCAAAACTGTGATCAGCAGAGACCCTTTTTCGATAAAACTTTCGTGTAGTGCTAAACTGTTTTCACTTGTGAGGGCTAAATCATCTAGTTGCCTTAGGATTAAGCCTAAGTGTACTACATAAAAATTGTAGAGAATATTTTTATCTAAATTGTGAACAAAAACTAGAACTTAACTTAAGGTGTAAGTGCCTCAAAAACTTGTTGTAACTTGAAATTTAGTAAAATTTTTAGAAGAAAGCGATGAAAATTGTTAAGTTAAATACTTAGACAAGCAAATATTTGAGCTAGTGCTTAGTGTCTCTTAAACCTAAAAGGGAGGTAACCGTAGTCCCTAAAACCATAGAAAACATTCAACGGTCCGAATCATTTTAGTACTTCACGTTCTAAAGAAGTAGAATTACGTGTTAACGGTCGAGCCGGGTTTTACTTGCTAGGCATGAAGGTTGTTTTACTCGAGGGTTCAGCTTGACTCGTCGGTGGAGGCTTGGTTCTTAAGAGTATAAGATAAGGTGAGAATGCTTAGCCTTTAGGTTGAACATAAATTTATGTGAATAATGCTTTAAAATGCTTCGATGCGTATGTTTTGATCCATGACAAGTTTTGTTGAATGATAGCATGAACTATTTGTTCCAAATGCCATGATATTTTAATTCAAGTGTGTTATCCATGACCTTTTGAAAAAGCATGATGTTTTTATAAAAGTACTGTCAATATTGTGTTGTTGTTCTAAAATACCAAGTTACAAGGGTTTTCGATCCTTTATATCCCGTTAGGGGAGGTTACCCAATTATAGGTTTTTAAATTTGTCCCTATAGGGGAGGTTTTCCATTGATTGAGGGTTTTTGCCATAAAGGCTTTTTGGTTGAGTCCAAGGTTTTAACACATACCACTAGTGTTTGGTGGAGGGTGGTCCTCATTCCATCACGTCGCTATTCATGATTATGAATTGAGGTTACGGTACCGTCGAAACTTCCGATCATGAGGTTAATAACTACTTGGAAACTGTTGGGGTTTGGGGTTTGGTTATGAGAAATTAGTTATTTCATTAAGTTGTGGTGGTTGGGCCAAGATACGTTTTGCTATATTGAAAGGGTTTTATATAACTTGTGATATTTTTTTATGATGAAGCAATTGCATCGGATTCTATATTTTTTTTGTTAATTAAATGTAACATAAAAGAAAGAAAAGATATAAATGAATCCAAGGGGTATACCCCAAGCCTTACGACCTAATAAACCATGAAGTATAAATCGAAAAACCAAAAAAAAACCAAAGGCAACAAGCCTGGACATGATAATGAAACAAAAAATTAAGCCCGGTTGCCTAAGCCATAACTCATAGAGGGTAATGGGCTAGAAAACCAAGAAGCTCCACTTCAGCAACCACGTCCACTATAGCCATAAACAGACCACCACGGCCATGCTGCATCCGATGGCCAGAAACAGGTCACCACGTCCACTTTAGCCACAACAACAAAAATTATCCATCATATCCACCAAATTAATGACCCAAAGCTCACAAACAAAAAAGGAGGATTCAAAAACATCTCCATTTTAGGACGCAATAGTGCGTACACCAGATCACATATACCTTGTCAAATAAGAAACATACACAAAACACCAATGCACACACCCGATCCCTTACACGAGCCGTAAGGGGAAGGCTATAGACGAAAATTTACAACAAAATGAAAGCAAATTCCACAATATACCATGTTAAAACATATAGGAATAGCAGCCGTTCCCTATGTGATCTATATACAACCAGATCACAATATAAATAAAAGTAGAATATCAAAAGTTATTAACATCCCTCATAGCTAGGGAGCAAGAAGATGAAATCCATATTACCTAGCCAGGAGCCTATAGATCCTTTCACTCCCTGCAAGGCTACAACATTCCGAGATATGGCCACTAAATAGCGAATGCAAATGAAATAAACAAAAGGCTATGAACACCCCTCATAGCTAGGAATAACTACTAGCATATGTACAGTCATCCAAAGAGTTACCCTGTCTAGAAGGGGCAGAAATTGAGTGACCCTCAATGCCGAGGCTTCTTCCTCTTGGGGTTTGCAGTAACTCATGACCTGAGGAGCAGGAAAAAGTGATACAAAAGAAAAGCAAAAGGCCTCACGCACTCCACTCAAAGTATATCACTCTGCTCTCCAAAAAAAATAGAAATAAAGCTCACTAAGCTGCTATCCATAAACCACTGCACATTAAGTAAACACATTCATAAAGTTAGAAAAACCTCACGTCCCTCACTCAATGAAAGTGTTTCACTAAATTACCCAAAAAAAATTGTTTCACTAAACTCTCCAAACAAGAAATTCTAAAACTCACAGCTCCATCATACCTTCCATACTAATCTGCACAGGACAAACTACAAAAAAAAAAAAAACTCACAGGTGATAAGAATTAAAAACTTCACTAGCACTCTCTCAAATGGTGTATCCCTCAACTCTTCAAATCAATGAATCTCAAACCTCACATGAAAAGCTGGCTCATCTCTGCATAGGTAGAAAATGACATTTTAACAGTTAGTTCCCAAAAATATTTGGAGGCACACCGTAGCTCTCTTGAATATCCTGATTGGTAGAAGAGTTGGGGACCCAACGTCTAGTGGAGACCCTCCCCCTAATTAACTCACTATTCTCCTTAAGTAACACCTCAGGACCACACTTCTTACCTTGGAATTTGAAAGCATTACGCTCTTTCTAAATACAATAGACAGTAACTGAAAAGGCCAACTTACGGACTAGTGCACTTAAGGCAAAGCCTCCCCTGCCACTTGCAAAACAGTACCACCAATCCCTCCAGGATATCTCAGTCCAAAAAAGATGACACTTAACAAGAATCCCAGACCACACCTGATGTGCAAATGTGCAGTTAAAGAATAGGTGATCATGAGTCTCCTCATGGCCAGAGCATAAACTACAACTATAATCATAGTTTATCCCAAACATTCTGAGCCTATCACCGGTACTAAGACATCCCCTTATGGCAATCCAAAAGATAAAACTAACCCTAGAGATATGATGCTTTAACTAGACAAGATTCCACCGCATAGGTCTAGACATGGACTCACGTAAAGCCTCCCGTAGAAAGCCTGTAGAGAATTTTCCACCATTGAGAAGCCATCTAATATTATCAGGCTTAGAGGGATTAGGCAGGAAACTAACCTCCGTAGCCATTTCAACCAGATCCATAGAGACCGCAGAAGGCCAACGCCAATTGCACCCATCAATGATGCTTTGAACTTTTGCCAAGCAATCAAGCCCCGAGTCGTATATAATGCAGTCTTGTATCAGGTGATATTTACGCTCAATGTGCTTTTTTTTCTTGTGGACTCTTGGCTCCATCAAGTTTGCAACCGCTCCGCTATTATCACAATAAAGCGTAATAGTCGATTGAACTAAAGGTACCACATATACATCTAACAAGAAGTTGCTGAGCCAAATGGCCTCCTTGACTGCTTTAGGTGCTGCCAAGTACTCAGCTTCCATGGTGAAATCAGCAATACAGGACTGCTTGATACTCCTCCAACTTATAGCTCTACCTCCCTAGGTAAACACATATCGTGAAGTAGATTTATGAAAATCTTTGCCTAACTAAAAATTTAAGTCTATGTACCCTAAAGGTATTAGACTGTCTGTCTGGTAAACCAATATATAATTCTTAGTCCTTTTCAAGTACTTGATTATATTTTTTATCATAGTCCAATGCCCCTACCCTGGGTTAGACTGATATATGCTAACCATGCTAACAGCAAAGCAGATGTCGGGTCTAGTACAAAGCATAGCATATATTAGGCTTCCTACTGCCAAAGCATAAGGAACTGCCTTTTTCTTCTCAATCTCATCAGGTGTCTTAGGACGCTTATCCTTGGATAGAGTTATTCTATGCCTAAAAGAAAAAAATTCTTTCTTAGAATCCTGCATGCTAAAATAAGTAAGAATGTCATCAATATACTTTGCTTGTGATAAGCTTAACATTCTTTGTTTTCAAATTCGCACAAGCTTGATCCTTAGGATTTGACTGGCTTCCCCAAAGTCTTTCATATCAAATTGTCTAGATAACTATACTTTTACCGTAGATAATGCCACTACATCATTTTCGATGAACAAGATATCATCTACATAAAGTACTAAAAAGATCACCATGCTTTCATCATGCTTCTTGTACACACAGGACTCATCTGGACTCTGATCAAAATCATAAGACTTTATGGCTTGATAAAATCGAGTAATTTAAGGCCTCGATGCCCGTTTAAGTCTATAAATAGATCTCTTAAACTTGCACAACATATGCTCCTACCCCTTCACTATAAAACCGTCTAGTTATACCAGATAGATACACTCATCAAGACTTTCGTTAAGAAAAGATGCCTTGACATTCATTTGCCAAATTTCATAATCAAAATGAGTAGCAATGGATAAGAGAATCTGAATAGATTTAAGCAGGGCTACCGATAAAAAGATTTTCTCATAATCGATCCCTTCTTCTGAGTGAACCCTTTTACAACAAGCCTAGCTTTCAAGATTTTAACCTTTTCGTCTGCTCCTCTCTTCCTCTTATAGATACACTTGCATCAAATGGGTTTTATCCCTTTGGAGGGTTCTACAAGTTTCCATACCTGATTAGAATATTAGATTCTATCTCTGAATTCATAACCTTTTGCCAAAGATCTATATCTTTGTCCTAAAGTGCTTCATTATAGTTACAGGATTTGGTATCCAATTCTGCTGGGATCTTATCAAAAGAATCTCCTAGAGCATATACCGATCAGGTTGATGAACAACCCTCTCACTAGGGCGAGGTACTACCAGTGTCTGTGTACTAGCAGTAATACGCTATGTAGAATCTGAACCCTATGCATCAGCATCTTGTTCATGATTTGTACCTATTTCGATAATTCTTCCACTATGACGAGGCAATGAGATATCAGTGACTTATGATTCCTCTTCTGTTATACTGGTATTTTCACACATTTTTTCCAGACCAATATTAC
This sequence comes from Heliamphora ciliata, assembly GCA_032360265.1. Lineage (NCBI taxonomy): Eukaryota > Viridiplantae > Streptophyta > Magnoliopsida > Ericales > Sarraceniaceae > Heliamphora > Heliamphora ciliata. The sequence continues at coordinate 2,277 of JAUMHN010226597.1, read as the reverse complement.
TTTTGAGCCTGTAGTCCATAATATAATCCTCTTTCAAGATTCGAGCAATGGTGCTATTACCTTCTGATCCTTAGAATTAATAAAATAGACCACCCTTTGTTTTTCTTGAGATACCCCGCAAAAAAACATACTTCTATTCTCGGTTCTAACTTACTCGCATTTCCTTTCAGTACATGTACTGGACATCTCCATATCCGAATATGTCTCAGACTTGGCTTATGCCCGGACCACAATTCTATGGGAATAGAAGGTACTGACTTAAAAGGTACCAAGTTCAGAATGTAAGTTGTTGTCTCTAATGTGAGTCTCCAAAATGAATCGGATAAACCTAAATAACTCATCATGGATTTTACTATCTCCATAAAAGTTCTATTCTTTCTTTCTGCTACATCATTCTACTACGGAGTGCTGGGTGCAGTCAACTGGGATATAATTTTTTTTGATGACAAATAATCCCTAAACTCTCTAAAGAGGTACTTCCCATCACAGTCGGATCGTAGTGATTTAATATTTTTATCCAGACGGTTCTCCGCATTCGTCTCCGCCTTGAATTCTTTAAATTTCTCAAAACATTTAAACTTACAATGCATCAGGTAAATATATTCATACCTTGAGTAGTCATCAATGAAACTGACGAAGTACTTAAAGTCACCTCTATCCCGGATTGTCATAGGACCATATGAACCAGTTCTAGTGATTCTTTAGCTCTATAGCCTTTGGCCAAAAAAGGCCTCTTGGTCATCTTACTCTCTAAGTAAGATTCACCGACTGAAAATGTCTCTACTTCCAATGAATTCATAGGTTCATCTTCTACCAGTCTATTTATTATTTTTAGATTAATATGACCCAAGCGTAAGTGCCAAAAAAATATTTAGTTCATTAAAGAATGAAACTTTATCTTATACGGTAAATTAGATGTGTTATTCAATTCAGTTAGTTGCAATGTAGGAGAGATTGAACTAGTAATATAAAAATTATCCACCAATATACTAGAATAGTCAATCCGTTTATTATCCTTAATAACAACAGAGCTATTAAAATGAATCAAAAATTCGTCTTTAACGAATCTAGAAACGAAAATTAAATTTTTTCTAATAGAAGGTACATAAAAACAATCTTTCAATATTAAAGCTCTACTAAAATTGAGAGTGACATCTCCCATTGTAATTGCTACTACCTTTGTATTATTGCTCATATGTAGGTAAATCTCCCTATCACTAAATTGTTAGGTTTTTTAAAATTCCTGTAACGAATTACAGACATGATTAGTAGTTCCCGTATCTACAAACTAGGTACCAGTAGATAACACCGCTAAACATGTTTTCACATCTAGTAAACATAAATTACCCTATTTGTTCAGCTTACTGAGATAAATTGCATATAACTTTTTCTAGTGTCGTGTCTGCTTGCAGTGAAAACATCTATTTTTTGACTTTTTCACACTAGTCAGTGGCCCACTAACTACTTTTGAAATCGTGCTACCCTGTTTCTGAACCTTTTTTCCCTTCATGCCTTTCGATCCAGAGGAAGAACCCTTTTCAGAAATAAACGGATTTTCTAACACTGAAGGAATACCCTCGGTAGTTAAGCTATATCCAAGTTACTTTTTCAGTTAACAAAATTTGACCCCATTAATTTGTTTTGTTTGAGTAAAATCGTGAGTGAATTAAAAATTATTTTATTCCTAAGAATCATATAATTAAAAATAATCAATAATAATGATAAGAAAATTTTTAAATTTTATTTTAATTTGGTTCCCTCTACCATTTAAAAAAATTCACCAGCAGCCTGGTTTCCTGTGAATAGCTTGCCTCGATGGAAGGACGTCTACTATCCATCGTTTGTCTAAACAGGCCAATTCTATTTAATTTTACTATCTAGGCAATTGAACCTTCCAAGTAAAATTAAATAGATAACAGAGTTTCAGTCTAGTAAATAATAGCAGTGACTCAAATAGAGAAAATACAAATTATTTACAGTTAAGTATTAACCAACACCTAATCCCAAATCAATTGCTTCGCAATAAACATTTTAGATGGAGAAGTGATTCACACTAACAATTATCTAAAATTATCCCTAAATGAGGCTTGTATTGGCGATACTGCAATTAATCTGTCAGATGGGGAGAAAGACCTTACTGCCAATATGCAGGATTTAATTACATTGCCTACAAACTGGTGATGTAGACCGCAGAATTTTTTGTGAATAAATTTTCTCTCCTACTTAGATTTTTAAAATATTTTTTAGGGTTATAAAAATTTATTTAATTAAAATAAA
>JAUMHN010226489.1:0-20490 GCA_032360265.1 Heliamphora ciliata | reverse complement strand
CAAGGACCTGTTGCTGAGGGAGATCTGTTGCGTGAGATGGTCGGCTCCATCCGGCAACTGGCTGAGGCCTCTAGGGGGAGAGAGACCATACCCGAGCCGAGGGCGACAGTTGCGATGCGCGAGTTTCACCGTCTGGACCCTCCTACCTTTTCTAGGGATCCCAACCCCACGGTTGCCACTGAGTGGCTAGAGTTGATTACCAAGATCCTTGATTCGCTTCAGATTGAGGAAGATGATCTGAGGGTTATATGTGCCGCCTTCCAGCTGAGAAGGAGTGCTCACATGTGGTGGAAGTTCGCCAAGACCATAGTGGTAGGCACCTAGGATGCATTCACGAAGGTATTTCTGGAGAAATACTTTCCAGCGACTCTGAGGGATCGCTACAGAGAGGACTTCGTATTTCTGACGCAGGGGACGATGATAGTGCTTGAGTACGAGGCTGAGTTTACTAGCCTATCCAGGTTTACACAGGAGATCGTACCTACTGATGAGTTCTGTGCAAAACGGTTCGAGAGGGGTTTGAGGTCTGCTATTCGAGATAGGGTGGCAGCATTCAGGATGCAGGTCTTTACAGAGCTGGTGGAGACTGCTTTGAAAGTGGAGGATACTCTGAACGAGATGTGTAGAGACAGGGACAGTAGGGGTCAGTCAGATGGGGAACGTACACAGTTCCAGGGACGCAGGGACACGCGTCGACGGACATCTGGTCCGAGTTCTCATCTAGTGGGGTCGTATCCGCCGCAGTCTTCTGCCTCCACACCTACCGTAGCTTCAACGGGAAGGTTAAATTAGAGAGCGCTAGTTTGTCACCGATGCCAGCGGCCAGGACATCGTGCGGCTGAGTGCAGGAGTGCAGTGCCTGTTCAGGCACATTCACAGTCGCAGGTACAGGGAAGGGGGCCAGTGATATGTTTTGAGTGTGGCCAGCTTGGGCATATCCGTAGGGATTGCCTCGGAGGAGGGAGTGTGCGCAGTACAGTAGGCGCACCAGCTGTTCCATCAGGCCAGGAGAGACAGATATATACACAACCTAGAGCTCAGACGTCCCGTTTTGCAGAGGGAGGAGCTTCAGTGCAGTCCGGTAGACAGTTGGCAGTTCAGAGCCGCAGTGGACCAGCCAGAGCTTATGTTCTTGTAGATCCTAGTTCATCTAGAGCACCGGTCGTGCCCGATGCGGCTGCTACCACCTCCGTGATCAGAGATACCTTTCTAGTCTACAAATCATGGGCCAGTGTACTTATCGACATTGGAGCAACACATTCATTTATATCTTCAGCTTTTGCATCTGCATTGGGGTTGCAAATGGATTGGTTAGGAAGTACTATATGCGTGGAGACCCCTGTGAGTGGGGATGTGACGTTGAGTCTTGTCTGTAGATCCTATGTGTTGGAGGTCGCCGGTCGTTGTATGGAGTTCGACCTTGTTATCCTAGACATGACTGCAATTGACGTCATCCTTGGGATAGATTGGCTGACCACCTATCGTGCCTTCATCGATTGCGATCGACGGAGGGTAACAATTTCTACACCGGCGGGAGATTGCTTTTGTTTTGTGGGAGACCGGGATGAGGGTTTGATGTCTTTGCCTAGTGAAGTGCAGAACCAGGGTAACCTGGGTTTCCTTTTCTCATCTCTCATGTTAGATGAGGTAGTTAGGGGTCGAGGAGAGTTACCTCCAGTGGTGTGCGACTATCCTGATGTCTTTTTCAATGATTTGTATGAGTTGCCACCGAGCTGAGAGGTAGAGTTCTCTATTGATCTAGTTCCCGGAGCTGCTCTCGTATCTATACCGTCCTATTGCTTTGCACCCGCTGAGTTGCGCGAACTCAAGGTGCAGTTACAGGAGTTACTAGACATATGGTTTGTACGTCCGAGTACTTCTCCGTGGGGAGCTCCTGCTCTTTTTTCGAAGAAGAAAGATAGATCGTTGCGTTTGTGTATCGACTACAAGAAGCTAAATTAGGTGACAGTGAAGAACCATGTATCTGATGCCAAGGATAGACGACTTGTTTGATCAACTGAGGGATTCGAGATGCTTCTCGAATATTGACTTGAGATCGGGATATCACCAGTTGAGGATTAGGGGCGAGGACATAGCGAAGACTGCTTTTAGGACTCGCTATGGTCACTACGAGTTTCTAGTTATGCCGTTCGGTCTGACGAACGCACATGCTACATTCAAGAGTTTGATGAACCAGATTATCCATCCTTGCTTGGACAGTTTTGTGGTGGTGTTTGTGGATGATATTATGATATATTCACCCACCAGGGAGGCACATGAAGATCACCTGCGGATCGTGCTACAGACTTTGAGAGAGCATCGCCTGTATGCAAAGTTTGAGAAGTGCGAGTCTTGGATGACTAAGGTGAGATTTTTGGGACACGTGGTGTCGACAGACGGGGTGGCTGTGGATTCGTCAAAGACAGATGCTGTGACCGATTGGGAGCGACCGAAGAGTGTCTTTGAGATTTGTAGTTTCCTGGGTCTAGCCGGCTATTATCGACGGTTCATGAAGGACCTTGCTAGACTCGCTGCATAGATGACGCGTCTGACGCGGAAGGGAGTTGTGTTTATTTGGAGTGAGTCCTGTGAATCAGCTTTCCAGGAGCTGAAGACGAGGTTGACTAGTCTGCCAGTTTTCATCATTCTAGAATGAGGCTTGGGATATACTGTGTACTGTGATGCATTACATGACGGTCTCGGATGTGTTCTGATGCAGGAAGGCAAGGTTGTAGCCTACGGTTCTCGGCAGTTGAAGATGCACGAGCGGAACTACCCGACACACGATTTGGAGTTGGAAACAGTGGTCTTCGCCTTGAAGAGATGGCGTCACTATCTTTATGGTGAGCATTTCGAGGTTTTCTCCGATCACAAGAGCTTAAAATACTTGTTTTCGCAGAAGGACCTAAACTTGCGTCAACGGCGGTGGATAGAGCTGCTGGTGGATTATGATTTTGAATTGCAGTACCATCCAGGGTAGGCCAATGTTGTGGCAGATGCGCTCAGTAGGAGATCTCACGGGTCATTAGCTTCTGTGGCTATACATGAGTGGGATATGCTTGCAGATGTTGGGGAGTTTGATTTGTGCCTTAGGGAGATTGAGATGGGTGCCACCTTATTTTCTGTAGTTACTCGACTATCGTTGATAGCACGTGTATTAGAGGTCCAACAGGCAGATCAGGAGGCTCAGATGAAACGAGACCGCGTCGCTAGTGGCGAGGATACAACAGGATGGATTGTGGGTTCTGATTAGAGTCTGAGGTTGGCAGGCAGGTTGTTTGTGTCAGAGTCATGCCAAGCTGATCTATTACGTGAGTGTCCTCACTCTCGACTTGCCGTGTATCCTGGAGGCACGAAGATGTATCATGACCTACGTCGTCAGTTCTATTGGACAAGGATGAAGCGAGATGTGATCCAGTTTGTTTCCCGATGACTCACCTGTCAGCAGGTAAAGGCAAAACATCAGAGACCTGCAGGATTGCTACAGTCATTGCATATATAAGAGTGGAAGCGGGATCACGTCACGATGGACTTTGTGTCAGGACTTCCTCGGTCACCTAGGGGACACGACGCCATGTGGGTTGTGGTTGATAGGTTGATGAAGTCTGCACACTTTCTCCCCATCCGAGTGAGGGATTCGGTGGAATGACTAAGTAGCTTATACGTCAGGGAGGTAGTCAGATTGCACGGAGTGCCAGTATCCATTGTTTCAGACCGAGACCCGCGCTTCACTTCGCATTTTTGGCAGAGTCTGCAGGAGGCCTTGGGGACGAGCCTGATGTTTAGTACTTCTTTTCACCCCTAAACAGATGGCCAGTCATAGAGGACTATATAGATTCTGGAGGATATGCTGAGGTCTTGTGTCTTTGATTTTAGAGGTTCATGGGAAGATCATCTCCCATTAGTTGAGTTTGCATACAACAATAGCTATCAATCCAGTATCGGGATGGCACTGTATGAGGCTTTATATGGTAGACCATGTAGATCGCCCGTGTGTTGGACAGATGTGGAAGAGACCACAGTCTTGGGACCCGACATGGTACGGGAGACGACAGAGAAGGTTGCTATGATTCTCCAATGCCTACTGACAGCGCAGAGCCGTCAGAAGAGTTATGCAGATCAGAGGAGGCGACCTTTGGAGTTTGCAGTGGGGGATCATGTGTTCTTGAAGGTCTCGCCACGTAGAGGTTTGATGAGGTTTGGTCGTAGCGGGAAGCTATCACCGCGTTTCATTGAACCATTTGAGATCCTTGATAGGGTTGGAGAGGTTGCTTATCGTTTGGCTTTACCACCTCAGTTAGCATTTGTGCATAACGTGTTCCACGTTTCTATACTTCGGAGGTAGGAACCAGATCCTTCACATGTGTTAGATTGGGCTGAGTTGCGGATTGATGAGGATGCCACCTATGAGGAGCGTCCAATGAGGATTCAAGATACGAAGGAGCAGGTCTTACGGGACAGAACAATTGCTTATGTCAAGGTCTTATGGCATCGTCATGGGGTTGAGGAAGCGACGTGGGAGCTCGAGTCTGGGATGTGTGCTAGATACTCAGACCTGTTTACCTCGTGACCTTGTTGTGAATTTCGGGGGCAAAATTTCGTAAGGGGGGAGTGCTGTGAGACCGTGACTCTTATCTTTTAGGTTGTTTATATACATTACGCTTTTATTCCAGTATATGGTAGCATCGATGCATGGTTTATGCTTTAAAGTTGTAGAAAGCATGTGTAAATGTGTGTTATGCTTTTCGAGACCTTGGTTAGGTGGGTTGGGTTGGTTTTTGGCTTGAAACCCAGTAGCAAATTTCAGTACGCCATTGCTGTGGAGTTCGGTCGACTGGGGGGGCCAGTTCGGTCGACTGAACCCTAGATCTGGAGTTCGGTCGACTGAACCCTCTAGTTCGGTCGACTGGACAGTGTTGTTTTTGGTTTTCTATAAAGCTCTAGTGGTGGGTTTTTTGGCACAAAACCATTTTTCAGACCTAAGAAACTTCTTTTCTCTGACTTCTCTCTAGCTTTGAGGGCCCGTGGCTTAGTTTTGGGTTGATTCCTTTGGGGATCCTTGCTATCGGGGCCGAGGGCTTCGCATCTATCCGATCGGATTCTCGTTCTGATGGCGTTCAGTTTTGAGACGTCGAGTTCTTGACTCTCTGAGGTAGGATTCTAGACCTACTACAGTTATGAGGGTGTTATATGTAGTTATACTTGCTTTCACCGGGTAGAAATGCATGAGATGTTGTTTACACGTTTTAAATCGTAATTTTTGGGTAAAAGTGAATTTTTACACCTTTTTTTGGTTGTGTAATGATTCGGGTGTACTGACATCCGTGGTTTTCAAAAGGAGGTTTGAAAATGGTGATTTGTGATATCTGGTGGGAAACGTGATTTTGGAGGTTTTGAGCTAACCCACGGGGTTGAGTCTCACCTTTTAAACGTTTTGTTAGAAATGGTTTTAGTTCTCCATTTTGATGGATTGGATCTCTTTTTATACATGTGTGGTATAAATCATTTTGCGGGTTTTCGTAGTTGAGCTACGATGGATTTTGAAATATTCTCCTTAGATGTACCGTGACAGTGTGTGTGTTGAGATGGGCTTCCATTGCTCCTCAGTGTAAGTCCGAAAACGTGCGCAGAGTAGGTCCCTACGTGCGTTTGGGTTAATTCCCGTAAACGAGGTTGGTAGGTGCTTAGTGCCCTCGGGCTGTGGTCCCATAAACTAAGTGGTTGTGTGGGTGCTTAGTGCCCTCGGGTGTGATCCTGTAAACTAAGTCGGTTGCCTCCGTTAGTGGTGTTATTGTTGTAACTCCGCATAGAACTTGTCATTACTAAACTACGGGTCGAGGGTAATGGACGAGAGTCTATAGTTGTTACCTCTATCGATGTGGCAGAGTCAGTATATTGGACTACATTTATATATTTCTCCTCGACTGAGTGGCCTGAGTGGAGCTTTCTTTTTACTTATAGCTTTCTCTTAACTGTGGCATGATATTTGTTCAGATGATATGGATAGTTTGAAGGATGAAAAATGTGGGATTTTTATGAGATAAAACCTTTTGGCTCCTGTGGTTGAGCCTGTGTGTATATAATTGCATAGCTTGCTTTACAGTTTTACCGTCTATATTCTATTGGGCTTTGGCTCACGGTGTGAAATTTTGCTGTAAAACCTTTTCAGGTGAACATGATGAGTTGACCTAGTAGCAGAGGTGATGGAAGACTTGCTGTAATTTTTTTCTTTTGAGACATGTACATACACATGTGACGCTTGTTGAGGCTGGTTTTGTACGCCTTGAGGCGGTACTATTATTCTTGTATGAGATTGCATGATTTACAATTTTATGAGAGTTGAACTGTGGGGATCTTTTATCCAAATGTTGTAAGTTTTTATTATCAACTATGAAACCTATTTTATTAAATGGGTGTTTTGGTGGGCTTTCGCGTGACCCGGATGTTTAGAGCGTGACAAAGAATATTAAATATACGCAAATAATAATTATTTTAAGATTAAGAGTATACACACTCATAATAACCTTAGGGTGTAAACTAATTTATATAGTTAGTATAAAATTAATTATCCTAATGTGGTTATGTTTAATACACACAAAGTGTACTAGCACAGTGAGTCAAAACAATAGACGACGCTATTATCTGTTCTCCATAATCAAAACAGGCATACTAAAACTTTGTGCTACAGTCGTACCAATAGTTTGTCAATTTTCATTTAAACTGTGAATAAAAACTTATATTCTGCAAGCCGTACTCTACACACCAGATTAAATACTGTACAGAATAAAGGACAACCATGCAAAATATTATAGAAATAATATTACATACATTGCTCATTAAGATTTTTATAAAATAAAAAAATAATTTTATTAAAATAAAATTAAATTCTAAAACCAAAATAAAATCCATTGTTTTTAATACATAACCCTGACACTTCTACATCCAAGGAAAAGGCAACAGAGAGAGAGGAAGCAAGAAGAAAAGAAAGCATTCAAGCGTCAAATGGATGACTTTTGAGGATGCCAAAAGGGGAGAGAAGAAGGAAGAGAAGAAAATGAAGAAGAATGAAGTTGAAAGTTTTTTTTTTTTGAAGGAGATGTACTTTAAATATACATTGCTGTTTATGTTTGGTTGTTGTGTTTGTGAATGTTTGATGGTTTTTGATCATTGGTATATGGTTGTTAAAACACTTAACTGTTGTTTGTATGAAATTCACTGTTTTGTGTTCATGAATGGTAAATTCTCTAGTTTTCTCACAATTGTTGATTGGCAATTGCTTCATTATTTGGAAATCATGTCCTTTTTGTTTCAATTGTTGGTGATTGCCATACTAAGATTATAGTTGCAATATTAAATGAATACCTTTCTTACTGTTAAATATACAACTGTTGAAGCATTCTATTTTGATTGTATGCCATGTTGTTTTAAGTAAATGTTGTTAAAGGCATAAAGGTAAGGGGAGTACCCTAATCCAAATTCTTTTTAAATATTTTTTAGAAAATGTTGTCATTATCAAAAAATGGAAGATTGTTAGCCCAAGGCCATTTTAAATAGATTTTAATGATTTTATTATTTTATTTTTAAATTAAAATTATTTTAAAAAATTATTTTTATTTATTTCCAAAAAGGTAGTGTCGACACTACATGTCAAATGAGTTGATGCCTAATACCATTTGTGCTGACACATTGTGCTAAATAGGTTGACACTTATTGTTCTTGAATAGAACGTTTCGTGTTGACACCAATTGGCTTTTGGGTCGACACCTTAAGACAAAACACGCTTAACAAACTCAAGTGTGTCGACACTATTGAAGTTTAGGGTCGACACCTTAATAGCTTTACTTGAGATGTTTCAAGAACTCAAGTGTGTCGACATTAAATAAGTTTGGGTCGACACCTCCAGTATTGGACCGGGATCCAAGTTGAGTCAACACCAATGCAAATGGGTCGACACCTCTATACCTTGACAGGATTCAACTTGTGTCGACACCAACACACATTTGAGTCAACACCATGTGATCCTTCGGGTTCCACACCTCGGGTTCTATGTGTCAACACCAAAGTTTCATGAGTCGACACTCAGACACCATTTGGGAAACTCAACGTGTCGACATCAAAGAGCAGCGGGTCGACACCATGACTTCAAGTCATTCCCCAGACTCTGATCCAAAGTGTCGACACCATAAAGCATTTAGTTGACACAAAGGCAGCCTTCGGAAACAAGGAGTTTGGGTTGACGCTAAATCGAAGAAGTGTCGACATCGAAATTCCAGTAGCCAAGTCGAACTTCTAGGGTCAACACCAAATCGAAGAAGGGTCGACACCATTTTTTTAAAAGCCAAGTCTGACTGAAGGGTCGACACTAAAGTGAAGATGTGTTGATACCATTTTTCCAGTAGCTAAAGTCTCTCATCTAAGTCGACAGCAATGAAGACAAGAGTCGACACCTTGAGCAGACCATGAAGTCTTGAGTCGACAACAACTCTGATATACCAAGGCCCTAGTTGAAAAACTAAAGTAATGCATGGATCGACACCAAAAGTTTCATGAGTCAACACCACTATGTGGGTAAGAAGAATGAAAAAATAAGGTTGACACCAACGAAGCACTGAGTTGACACAATTGCGTAAGAACCAAGGCAAATACCATGTTTTATCAACACCAAAGGACTTTGAGTCGATAGCTGTGTCGAATTTCAAAATATGCGCTGGTTCCAACGGTAACTTTTTCAGAGCATTTATTACCTCCACCAACCCACCAACAATCATTTACTTCAGTGGCCTATGTAAGGAGTTAATTTTCAGAGTTTTAAACTTCTTGACACTGTTCTATTGATTGCATTGAAAGCTCAAATCCAACATTGAAGCATTTACTGCTATTTACTCCTCCAGCCCTAATACTCTCACTCTCTTATTCATTTATTTCTAATCATTGTAAGGAGAGATTGTTAGTGAATCTCTGATTCAATTCTAATTTATTGTAAAAGGTGAGTCACCCTTGTAAACCCTTAAGAGAGTGTGAGAGCTTCTTAAAGAAGTGCTTAACAGTGTTTACGAAAATAGGGAATTATTTGTAGAACCCTCTTAAAGTTGTGAAGACTTTTGAATGTGCTTGTGAAGCATTCGATTTTAGTGCAAATTCTCAAAGAGAGTCTTGGCGAGTGGATGTAGGTTTGAAAGAAGCCGAACCACTACAAATCTCAGTGTCTAGTTCCAATTTCTCTCCTTAACCTTTTAAATTTCACTGTTGATATATATTTGCTATATTTGTTAGTGAAATTAAAAAGATTTCTAAAAGGATTTTTAAAATTGTTATTTTTGTTTTAAAACCTAATTCTCCCCTTTTGGGTTACCTAAGACTATCAAATCCTAATATCTATGATGGGCCTAACCAATTATGATTAGCTGAGATACTAACCTAGTACGAAGGAAGATGATTGGACCGGGCAGACATCATTAATGATGGTTGCATAGCCGAGCTCCCAGCATTAATGAGAGTAAGTTGGCTAGGGCTGAAAGCATTAATGGCGATTAGACCAAAATCATACATTTACCGTCATACATTATTTCAGCCCATATGGGCCTAATCTACCCGTCTGCAAGGTAAGGCTCATGATGGGACCAACCCATCATGAGTCCCAAAAGGAATACACCAACTAGCTCCTATAAAATGGGACCAAGCCCAAAGTAATCAGGTACATGAAAAACATTCCTAAGGAGAAACTCTATAAATTTGTTTTCTCTTTACATTAAAGCCCATTCTTACTTAACCATCGGAGTGGCTGGCGACGACCGTCGAAGTGGTTTTCAGCACTCGCCGCCAGCCTGTTTACGGTTGTTGCCATGTGCAGGATACCCGTGTTCATTTGGATGCTCTTTTGAGTTGGATCCGACCCACTCTATTCAAATACTCCTACGATTTGACTCCCGTACAAAATTGATCTTTATACTTTTTCAAACTTGAGCACTTCTTGACATAATTCTTATAAAATTATATTGTATGTCAGTATTTCCTTCTTCTATTAGGCATTGTCTCAAGGAGTTCTTTCTTTTGGTTTTTTCCCTTTTATTTAAGTCTAGTGTATGTGTATATGTATACACACTATTTAATAAAGTGAACCAAAATTTTTGAAGCCCCATCACAAATTTCGCAATTTCAAAATTGTCTAACACTCACAATTAAATTTACTTAAGAAAGTAAAACTGCCCCAAAAGAAGCCCACCACCAAGGTAGTTCCTATTTTCACTCTACCAGTAATTAAGCGGTTATTTTCAGTTATCTAACTTGCCAACCCAGTTTATATATCTAGTTTCTCTCTTTCCTCTGCATTGAAGTAATGCTGTAAACATAAATTCTAACTTTTCATTGAATAACCGAAAGCATACTGCAAAGTCAAGTTTCTTAAATCCATGTGTTTTTTTAAAGTCATTTGATAATCTATTTTCTATCATGCTGCATATTTGACAATTACATAACAATTTTAAAAAACAGTATTCACTTTTTAAAAAAATCAATTACCATGAGCATTTTATTTAACCACAACAACGTTTTCAATTTCCAGTTTTCATGCAGGAAACAAAACTGAAAAAAGTAATTAGTTTTCACTAATGAACTTATTATATTAAGAAACACAAACTATTCAAGCTTGAACACATGAAAAAAAATATGCTTAATTAAAAAAACTGCTTACTCTAAAAAACAATTCAGCCAAAGGAGACCAAAACAACATTTTAATTGATGATACCTCGACGGTTGAACCAAGGGTGTTGAGCTTTCGTCGATCACAAGGCTCCCTTGATTAGACCTGAAAAGACAACGTCAGGACTAGCACCGGTGGGGTATTAGCCGAATACCCTCCCTTGCTTAAGTTTGTTTTCTATATGTTGTAGGGCGATAGTAAAAATATAGGGACGGATAGTACACATACCTCAATCTTAGGAAGCTAGGGTTAATATAGAAGGGAGCCCTGTACCAAATTGAGTTGGATCCCATGGATTATGCTTGAGAGATCACCGCGAATTTTGAAATATCCACCCTTCCCTGTAGGAACCCAGACCCTTTTTATTTGTAAGGATTAGTGAAATCATGTATATTTTCGGCGTAAAATGGCTAGGTGCTTAAGTTTGTGAAAGAATTAAAACTTGATCACGATAATGATTGTTAACGATAATGGTATGCCCGGTTATGCTTGAGAACTATTATTGTGAGTTGTTTGGGTGAGTCTTGAGGTGTTCGGCTCATGATTCGATTTGTGTATACATCTTTTATTCGGATCTTCACCCAGCGTTGATCGCTCGAGCGGTGGGGAGCTCGCTCAAGTGGACAGGTGGCAGAAAGTTCGGTAAGTGGGGACCGCTCGAGCAGTGGGAGGGTCCTCTCGAGTGGACTGCTGGCGAGAAGCTTATAAGTTGTGGATTTTAACATTTCATTCTCATTCTTTCCTCTTCTCTCTCTCTAAAACCAGAACATGTGACCTAGGGTTAGATTTTGAAGATCCATGGAGCCTTCCTTCTCCCGTTAGGATAGATTTCTTATCGTTCCTTGGAGTGAGCAACCGTTAGAGAGTGTGGATGTGCATTGGGAGCTTCTCCGTAGTCGCGCGATTGGGGTTTTAAGGGTTTAAAGCTCGCTAGAGGTTCGATTCATGTTGGTAGAACGTCTTAAAGGTAGGATCTATGACTATCCTTGAAGTATTGTTTGATATGAGTTGAATATTTGTGTTTATATACCTGAAAAGCATGAAAATCTTTGTTTTAGAAACCCTAGGTTAGGGTTTGGTGTTAAAGTAAGTTAAATCTTGTATTTTCAAGTGATGTGGGATGGTTCTACCTTAATAGTGTCGTTGGAACACAATAACTATGTGATTTGAAAAGTTATGGTTTATTCGAGTTGGAAGCAAAGAAAATTGGGACTCTTCGGATTGTTGGGTTTAAATGATGAAATTGATGAATGATTTGATAAATCTTGGGTTGTGAGAATCTTTAATTTGTGTGTTAGGAAAGTTAGAACTCGATTAGTGTCTAACTCAGGAAAATTTGGGGGGTTTTGGGGTCGGTGGACCCGAGTGGCGAAATTGATTGGACTTTTGAGAAATTGGAACTTGATTCACTTCATAAATATGTTAACTTCATAAATCTTTGGAATTAACAAAATTGATGTCAATCGATGATTTGCCCTATAGGTGATGTGTGTTGGCGAGAGGAACCGATGTTGGTTTGGACTTGTGTTTGTGAATGTGTTTATATTAATCATGTTCATGTAGGGTAATCATTAATGTATTGAACTCATTGTGTGGGTTTGGCAAAAGGAATCATGTTTGGGTTGGACTCGCGCGTGAAATTTGTGAAATTGGTGATGATTAAAACCCAACCCTTCGAATGGTGATCCTGAAGTGGTTTATAATGTCTTCCCTTCGGATGGTGATCCCGAAGTGGTTTATAATGTCTGCCTATCCTTCAGATGGTGATCCTGGAGTGGTTTCTACTGTATGTTCTCCCTTCGGATGGTGATCCCGTAGTGGATTCGAATGAATGCCCTATCTTTCGGATGGTGAGCCCAAAGAGGTAAACGATTGTTGTGATGATAAGAGTAAATGAGAAACAGGTAACACCACGAGTTAGGTAAGGTTAAAAGGTGTCGGAAGATATGTGTTTATATGTGTGCGTGAGTTGTGACATTGAGAAACCTTGATATTAGTTGTGGAAATAAGTTTTTGCTAGAAAGGTAAGCTCGATTTGGTTTTGGAAACAATTGGAAAACACACGATGTGTATGTGTGTGTGCGTGCGTGCCTGTGTGTGTGCGTGCGCAGGTTATTAAGAACTTGAAATGGATGTATTGAGGTTAAAACGACAGAAAGCTGAATGAGGAATTTTGTAAGGAAAATTTGGTTATGTGACGAGTTTTGTAAGAAAATGGATGTGATATTTGATAATTTTATGTGTTGCACGTCGCACAATCACTCTCGCAAGTCATGCATATTCATTCATTATTAGTCATTTTTTCTACGAGTCTCGGCTCATGTTGTTTAACAATATTTCAAGTAATCATGAGGATCGAGTTATTTTCTGGAGGAGTTTGCATTAAGACCTCGTTGGGTCGTCATCTTTGAAAACTCTTAGAGCTTGCTTTAGGTTGTAACGATAGAGAATTTTGTTCATCGTATTATAGTTCGATAGTAGTTTGTTTGTAAGGCCTTAAGGCCAAGAGTACATTTATTGTATGCATGTGAGGACGTTCCCTTCTTCGATGGGTTGAAGGTTTTAAATCTTCAAATGATGTATCTTGATATTGAGTTTGAATATGGGTTCTTGGGTTTAAAGACAGTTGTCTTACTCTCAAATGTATATTTTATATCTCGGTTTTGGCCTATTTAAAATCATATTCAAAGAAGGAGAAAAAGTGGCAATTTTTCCAAAGCTTAGAAAATCTTATAGTTTTTGGGCAGTAAGCTCTCGGGTATCCCACCGCTCGAGCGGTGTGGAGTCTGCTCGAGTGGACTCCACTGGATGACTTCTTATTTAAAACTATTTTAGAACGGAATTTTTCTTAAATGTTTTGAGCTACCCCTTTGGGGTATGAATTGATTGTTTTTTAGGGTGTTTTCAAAAGGAAATGGTCATCCGTGTTGGGGTGATTTTCTAGCATTACTCGGGTTTTATTATTTTGAAATTAGGGCGTTACATTCCCGGTAAGGCTGGGCACGTGTCCTAAATAACAAGAGGGTATCACGCGCGGACTCGGCGCCTCCGGCTCTGTCATTTTAGCCACCCGGCCTACCTGGCCAAAAGCCCGTGCAGCTTGGCCAGGCACATTCATCCGAGCTCGATCAGCCCTCAGTCGGATATTGCCGATCCCGTCAGTTATCCCCTCATTCCCGGGATGCTGCGGTTCAAGCACCCTAGGGAATGCAGCTACAGGTTTATCGTCGCGAGTCAGGCAGTGTGGCGGTTTCCCCAATTCATTTTGGTGGCGTTACCGTATACAAGGCACCCCATCATTTAATACCCGTCCATTAGGCTCTGTGTTGGGAAAGGGGTGGCGCTTCAACACTTTTCACCATCCCTACGGTGTTCCCTCGCACGTTCAACAGCCCTCCGTGAGTGCATTTATGGCCGTTGGATCTCCCAAGTGCAGTTACATCTTCAGCGTTCATTCCCGTCATGCATCATATAGCTGTTTTAAAGAGTTCACTTCTAATTTGTTCTCATTTTAGACAAAACTCACACTGTCTTCCTCTCTTGAGAATCCAGGGATTGTCTGAGTATTTTCGGCCCTATTGGTAAGTCTCTTCTTACTCTCTCTCTATTTATTTATTTCTATAATTCTGGCTCCTACTATTCCTGCATTCTTGGCCCCATCTCCTCTGTATTTCTTGCATCATACTTCATACATTTTGCATTTTTACAAGCACATTCCTTTAACGTCCTTTTTTGTTACAAATGCTCCTCACTTTGAGAAGATGTTCATCAAGATCGTCAACTTTGCTAAGTACCTTCTTCCAATCATCAAAATGGGTACTAAGGACTTCCCATGGGAAGTTGAGTTAGCTTCTGGCTCTAAGATAACCCATTCTTTGTCTGTCTCTTCCTCTTCATAGGATAGGGGCGAGAGTTCCCATCCTGCTACCTGACACCTAGCAAGTTCCTCCAAGGCTATTGCTCTTGAGTCCATCCCTCCTACCACCAAAATATCTGACTTAGAACGTTTGCGTGAGAAGTACCTTATTCCTCCAACCTTGCACCTCAAGAAGCCTACTTTGGATGAGAGAGATTGTTCCTTTGTCATAGAGGAGGTACGGTCGTACAAACACGCCTTCTTGGCCAGTCTTTGACTCCCATTTCCTCAAGTCATTTGAGAACCCTTGGCCTTTCTCAGTCTATCCCCTGGTCAGCTTTTGCTGAATGCCTGTCGCATTCTCTACAGGTGTATAGTCTTATAGGATGAATTTAGTGGGGGGAAGAGTCATCTGACGGTTGAGGAGTTTCTTCACTGCTACCAACCGAAGGAAACGCAACCGTGGGGGTATTATTTTCAGTCTAGGTCTGAGGATCGGGCACTCATCCAACGGTGCCCATCTTCGAATAAGCATTGGAAGGGTTGATTTTTCATCATTTCCTGGGAAGGATGGGAGATCCAGGACTGGGAGGTGCTGGGCCCTCAAGTTCCTAGAATCTATAGGGTATGGAGGGACCCTTAGTCGGGTAGCATCACTATTGAGCCTCATCTTGACACCAAGGTGAAGGGCCAAGTGGATACGCCAAGCAGTTCGAGGACCGCTCTTACAGTCAGCTGGTCACCAACAAGAAGCTCAGCGCCTACCTACTGGGCCCCCGGTCCCCCGTGAAACCCACTGTCTTTCTCGTTCTGTTTATAGGTATCTTTCTGTTTTATTGCTCCCTTATGCTCTTGCTTTTGTCTAGTGTGCAAAGATGTCGAAGAAGGTTGATAAAGCTCTGATGGCTAAGGTTCGTGCTTGGGCTGTTGAAGATGTCGAGCCGACTACTCATAAGAAACCCCAATTTCTGGTGAAGGGGAAGAACCTACCCACTCTCACTTTACCCGGACTCCCCAGTGGCCTCGGAGAAGGGAGCAACGGAGAAGGAGGTGGTGGATCTAAAGCCTCCTTCCTTACCTGACCATCTGTGGCATTGGGATTTTTGGGATTTTTTAAAAATGTTTCAAAACTAAGGAAATTCAAAGATGTTTAAAAAATATTTTTAACACCTTGAAAATCAAATTTTAAAAACACCTTTTTTGTTGAAAATGGAGTCACCAGTTAGTTTTTGAGAAAAATTAAGAATAACAAAAATGACTACAGATTTTTAAAACGTTTAACCAGAGAAAAATAGATCGGGATTAAGGTACGAATCAGGGAAGGTGTTAGGCACCCCGTTCGTCCAACCATAAGGTTGGCCTTTACTAATCATCATTGATTCTTTAATAGAATTTCTCAAATGCAAGCAAATAAAAAAAATAGAGGCAAAGAGAGAACACCCAAAATCAAATATAGAAAAATATATAATATATGTACATAGCACTCCAAATCAAAACAAATAAAGGGATAAAATCTTAAGTCCTATGGCATACAATTTCTAACTAAATGATACAAGTAACACACCGACATGTAATTTCATTAAAATAAACTAAACTATCATGATTTGCATAAAAGAGTAAAACATGTTACCTAAACATGAATTACTAACAAGAAATAAATTAAACTATCCTAAACATGGTTTCAAATAAAGGAACTAAAACATGTATATTATCAAAATAAACTAAGCTAGCATTTAAGATGATGAGCTTTTAATAAAAGAAATACTAGGCAAAATCTTAAAGAGAGTTTATTAACAAAGAAATTTAAAATAAAGGTTTTACGGCAAAAGAGAATTTAAGAATTTAAAAGAAAGAGTTCACAAGAGAAAAATTATGCTAAAAATAAAAATGTTAGAAAATATTATTAATAAAAGAAAATTTAACTATTTACATTTACATTAAAAGAAAATAAAGTGAAAGAAAACAAAAGAGAAGAAAATTACACTTAGAGAATGAAAATTTGATTAAAAAACTTTTATGATTTTTGGGTTTAACAAAAGAAAAGAAAAGAAAAAAAAAGGTAAGCATTATGAAAAGAAAAGAAAAAGAAATGGAAAAGAAAGAAAAAAAAATAGAATATCAAAAAGAAAATAAAGTTACATTACAAGGAAAAGAAAAGAAAAAAAAATAAAAAGCTAAAAAGAAAAATTACACTACTATAAAGAAAAGAAAAGAAAATGAGAAATAAAGGCTAATGAATGAGTATTAAACCAATATTATAAAAAAAAAAAAAAAGAAAAAAAAAAAGAAAGAAAATAGTGCATTAAAAGGAAATTAAAACTACATTGCAATCAAAAGGAAAATAAATAAAAAAAGAAAGAGGACATTAAACTAATGCTGAAAATAAAGGGGCATTAAAAAAAATAACTAATAAAAGAAAGAAATAAAAAGAAAATAAGCACACAAGTATTTTAATTGAAAGATATGAATGTAATATTGACAATTACATTCATATAATGTAAGTGCTTTTTATAACAACTAACAACATCAATAAGTTGTAGTTGCCAAAAATATTAGCACTATTTAATGAATTAATGAAATAAAAAAAATAACAAATGTGTTAAGTGTAAATGTAAAAAAATGAATAATTAAACAATTAAAGAAAATAACCAAATTACATGAAGCAAATATGATTCACTATGTAAATAAAAGGAAAATATGAATTGAAATTGAATTTTAACCCAATCACTGCAAAAGAGAGGTAATGGAGTTGTAAGGATCGGGGATCCAAACAAAATACATGGATTGCTTAAGAATCCTCAAGTTGGGGGAATATGCATCAATTATCTAATCCTTAGGTGGTGATCCAAACAAGGCTTTCAATGTAGGCGTCGGAGGTTCGGATCTCGGTATTTCGGCAGGACTTCGGCGTCAGGACTCGAAATTGCTCGGCAACTCGACAGAGCTTCTCTCATTAAATCTCTCACTAATTTTCTGTCCTGAAAAACGTACCAGGAGTACGATATTTATAGAATTCTTCAACCAATGAGGTGTTGCCACGTTTTGGGACACGTCAGGCCATTTGGAGTTAGCGGTCGCTAGGTTCAATATGGCGGTCACTATGTTTAAAAGAAGTTCCACAAGGTTTTATTGGGGTGTCTACAGTTGCCCCTCTTCGATATAACTTGCATAACAATGCATGAAGCAAGTTATATCAAAGACCCAGAGACAACAACTATTTAACCGAGCCGTCAATCTTAGGCTACAAACATACAAGCATGCATATAATGTTGGTTGTACTCGAATTTTAATCGAGCTGCCTACGTACCCATTTGCTAGGGATCATACCAAAACGTAGTTCCTGGGGCAAAATACAGGGATACAAGATAAGGAATATGAAACATGATGCAGATGCTAACATGACGCAGAAGCTGGTATGATCAAGATCAAAGACCTAAATAGGTCGAGTTATGACCCAACAATTCGGAATGATAGCGGGGAAAAATTAGTCAAAAGACAAGTTACGGCTTAAAACTTTCATACCAAGAAGAATAACTATGAATTAATAGGTCAAGTTAAGACCTAAATATTTGAAAGTGGGATAAAAATAATTAAAAACCAAGTTACGGCTTAAAATTAGATTTAACGGGAGGTAGGCCGCGAATTAATAGGTCGAGTTAAGATCAAAAGATTCAGAACGGGGCATGAGATAAAAATAAGTAGAAGCCAAGTTACGGCTTAAAATTATATTTATCGGAAGGAAAAGTACAAATTAATAGGTCGAGTTAAGACCTAAAAATTCAGAACGAGGCGCGAGATAAAAATAATTAAAAACCAAGTTACGGCTTAAAATTAAATTTATCGGAAGCAGAAAATACCTCAAAAAGAAGGGTTTAAAATACACAAAACTTATTTTTTGAATTATTTCTAAACACACAAGATTTTCTCGAAGTATTTTTAAGAAATTCCAGAGATTATTTTTAGAAAAACACCCATACCAAATAAGAACCCATGTTTTCTAAAAGAATGTTTTGTAAAATAACACTCCAAATAAAGAAGAAATAAGGCAAAAACATATATAATAAAATCCCTAAAAGAGCCTCCAAAACCCTCAAATCTCGTGATGGACAAACTGACACAGGGCTGCCAACTTTGGAGTTAGCGGTCACTATGACGGAATTGACATGACGGTTGACGTGTGGACGGCCGCCTAGACAAAACCCTTCTGACATCGCGGTTTTGACATGGCAGTTGCTGGATATAAACCCTTCCAACATGGCGGTCGCTATGTGGCGTTTGGGAAACATGGCGATCGCTCGCTTATGAGAGGGCAGCCGCCAACTCAAAGCACGTATATAGCCCCCCAAGCGCACGGATCTGGATCATTTTGCTTACCTCACTCTCTCTCTCTAGCCCTTATTCTCTCTCGTCTCACTCTCAAACTCTCCTTTGTCTTTCACTTCTTTTCTAGCTTTTGTATCGTTTGCTTTTTGCTTCTCCTTACCACACGATAATCACATTACTATTCGTGATCCCGTTTCTCTTTATGGCAGGCGAGGACCATGACGATGACTTGGGGGCGACGCAAGGCCCTTCTGCTGCTGGAAGCTCCTCAATGGGGACTTTTAGGGTATGACCACCAGTCTTCCTGCTAGCGGGGCCACTACCACGCAGCCTACTGCTGCGATGGATGCTCTCGTACTTGAGGCGGAGCATGCCTCTCACTGGATTGCTGAGGAGGCACGGGCAGCTGCTGAGGCATAGGCGGCTGCAGATGCTGCTGCTGAGGCTGCGATGGCCGATTTCTTGGACCCTGATGCTGGAGAGGGTCATCCAGTGCCCTTCGACCGGCATACTTACGCTCCAGTACCCTATCGCGTGGTTCCACGCAGGATGAGACGCTACAAGCCTTCCACCGATGCTGTTGCTGCCGACATTCTTCTACGGGAGCCTGACCACCACATTTTTCGCCGGCGACCTTCGGCATGTACCTTATCCTTATCGTTTTAAATACCAAAGCATAATATATCAAACATGAACGCATGCCTAGGATCCCCTAGATGATATGATAATGTGTTTCGATATAATGGTGAATAATGATGAATGATGATTTATTTTGATGATTGTGTGATTGATGATTAGAATTTGAACTTAACTTAGTTACCTATGCAATGGGGATTAAAACAGCGGAGACACTAGAATTTGAAAAAACAATGAAAGGGGCAATTATTTTAGCAAAAAGTACAAAATAAATTTTTTTTTAGGAAAAACATAAAAATTAGGGGGGGTTTTGTTTTTATATTTGTTTTTAGGGCATGAAAACTGAAAGGGTAATTTTTTATCAAAAATCTAAAAATTAGAGATAATTTTGTCAAAAATTTCTAAAAATTTAGGGCAAATTTTTTACAAATCACCAACTTTAGAAATCAAAGGGGTATTTTACGAAAATCAAAGAATTTTTACAAAAGTCCCAAAAAATTTAGGAATATTTTTAGAAAATCCTATAAATTTTTAGAAAATCCTATAAATTTTTTAAAAATCCTAGAAATTTAAGGAAAATTTTAAGAAAATCCTGAAAATTTTTTACAAAAATTCTAGAAATTTGAGAAAAATTTTTAGAGTTGTTTAGAAAATTTGAGGAAAATTTTTAGAAATTTTTAGAAAATCCTAGAAATTTGAAAAAAAATCTTGAAAATTTTTTAAAAATGCTAGAATTTTTAGGAAGATTTTTAGAAGATTGGGACAGATTTTTATAAATTCTTAAAAAATTAATCCAAAAAGGTTATGACAAAAAGGACAAAACAAAAATATCAAAGGAAAGAGATTTTTTTTGTTATTATTATTATTATTATTATTTTTATTATTATTAATATTTTTTTATGTATTTTATAGAATAATTAACACAAAAAGATAGAGATTTGCCTGGCGTACTAGGGCTTGAGATCCCTATTCTTTT
>JAUMHN010226381.1:0-20492 GCA_032360265.1 Heliamphora ciliata | reverse complement strand
TCGCACCCTCTAATGAATCAAAACAACGAATATTAAATATACGTAAATCAATAATTATTTCAGGATTAAGAGCATAAATATTATTCATAATAATCTTAGAGTGTGAATTAATTTATATAGTCAGTATAAAATTAATTACACCAATGTGTCCCGTTCAATACACACAAAGTGTACTAATACAGAGAGTCGGAACAATAGATGACATTATTATATGTTCCCTATAACCAAGACAGGCCTACTAAAATTCTGTACTATAGTCGTACCGATGGTATGTCCATTTCCATCTAAACTGTGAGCAAATAACTTATATTCTGCAAAAACCTAAAAGAATAAAAAACAGAATAAAAAATATCCATATATAATATTAAAAGAAATGTTATTACATACATTGCTTATTAAGATTCTCATAAAATGAAAATTTAATTTTATTAAAAATAAAATTAAATACTAGAAACATGGTTTTCAGTATACCGACCCTAACCGGCCAAAGATAACCTTTTCTTTCTTTTGCCACAAATTATGAAATTTATTTGTTGGAAGATTATTTTCCTCTTTGATTTGCTTCCGACTTTGTTATTGCACGTCCTTGAAACCAGCTTTGGCTCTAAAATCTTGAAGTTCTTCAGAGCCTTTTTTGATTGCAAGAAGAGTCAAGGGAAGAGAGCATAAAGGTTGGTATCTTTCCTAGATCATTTTCGACATTTTAGGACTTATTTACTTGCAATGAACCTAGCAAGTTATTGATTGCTATATATATGCTGTTGGTTTTGTCTAGGTTATTTCAGTTCTTTAGTATTATATTTGGTTTCAAAGTCCAAATACAAAAAAGAAAAGAAAATACCATGAGCAAGGAGAATCCTAATTTGGTTTTCCTTTTTTTTTTTCTACATGGAGTGTACACCAACTACAAATTTATCATAATTTTCCATGTAAAACTCAACAATGCATATCTTGATGAAGGCCGAGCAAATACCATGAGCAAGGAGAATCGTAATTTAGCTTTCCTATTTTTCATAGTTTTTTTACACGGAGTGTACACCAACTACAAATTTATCATATTTTTCCATGTAAAACTCAACGATACATATCTTGATGAAGGCCGAGCATCGAAATACATGTCACATTTCAGTTTATATCTATAGTCAGTATGATGAATGTATAGCAATTTGCATAACCCAATGACGTTGTCATTCTCCTAAGGAAAGGCGTAAAGAATCATATTAATTTAGTATGATCAACTTTAGAAGAATAGTCTTATTTTACAACATATTACCAATTAGATGCAATTTGTTCACAGCTTAAAATCCAATTACTTGGATTTTTCTCTACAATACCTGGCCTTATAGCAGTTTCAAACATGAGTTCTGGAATACCAAGTAGTATGCATTATGCAGCATCAATTTGGTTTTTGTTAAAAGGAAGTACAAAACGAATTGCCAAACTAGAAAGATTATCCAAGAATTAATTGTAAATATCTCCAAATATGGTACAGTGCATTGTTGAGTAGTATTATAGAAAACATAAAATAATTCTGTTAAATATCGGAGGGAGAATAAGAATTTTAGAGAGAGCTATAATTGGAATTTAGAGCTATCTCATAGGTTGACATTGTCAGAAGTCTCAATATTAGTGTTCACGGCTACCAACAAGAAGTATATTTATGCTCTAGGTGAAGTTTAAAGCACTCGAAATGGCCATGTCCCCACCCAACTACAAGAACACCCACTCCCATACAAAAGTTGTTCATTTCAGGGATGAAGAAGCTATGTGCCTTAATTCGTCATGCTGAAACCCCGCACAAATGATTGTTATCAAAAGTATAAAAGAGTTACTATCCTTCAAAAGAACAAATATCTAGGTTTCTCCTATCATCGTCACTAAAGTCCAAATTGGAGATGAAGATGAAACTATATTTTTGCCCAATCTATCAATGATCATGTCATATGTTCACGAGCTTCTCCAATGTAAGAATTGAGTTTTTGGGGTGAGTGAGTAACAAAAACCCTTGGCTTCTAGCAATTTCAATAAAATGTAGCGTTAAACAAAGAGCGTGGCAAAAGGCAAGCAACCAACACAGAAAACACATGTAAAGAATATCCAACAATGATAAAAGAAAAGTTATTTTAGAATACAAATAATACCCAATTGTAGTTCAATTGAATGAGAAAGAACAACTTATCAAAAATCAATTGAAGCTTCCAATATTGACATTGCCTGTAGCACTTACCATGCTAATGTTCTGTCATATAATTTGAATCATTGAATTCTCTCTTCGATATATCGTGTTTATACCAATGCATAAATATATTGAAGGATAAGCCAACAAACTCTAACTTCTCAACTACAATTTTGTTGTTCTGCATTGTTTGGTGCCCTACTTGGAATTCACATGGTTTTTTAGTTATTTCAATTGTTGATTTGAGCAAAAATTATTGTTAAATGTTGTGTGTTGAAGTGGCCACCTAAATGTTATTTTAATTTCTAGCGTGCCCTATGATGATGGTGTAGGAGGCAAACTACTAAGATCATTGATTTGAGTACGATTTTTCGATAAAAAAATACTGGATGGGCAATCGCTGAAATAGACTCCGGTTTAAAAATTTTTGATGTCAAACGATCAAAATAAAACCCGTAAGCCCAAACTTAGATTCAGAATTATACCTTTCGACATCTGGTAGATTGATTTCGGTTACTGCAATAACCACAAATGTGAATCTTTCGAGTTGAAGCCCCGATCAAGCCTTCTACTGTATTCTCGATGCGAGTCACGAACGTAGAGTGGGTTACGATCCTTCGTGAACTTAAACCTGTTAAACTAATCACAATAGGGGATACGTGAAAACCCTAGTCTTGAAAGATAACTTATGATTTATGTTTAGCATAACTGCATATAAATAAAACTACAGTAGGGACTTGCGGAGTAAACATGATTTTGGCTTCTAATGAAATTATGAAAACCCGCCTACCCTTGAGGCAATTTCATAAAAAAATAAATTATAATTTATACCACAAAAAAATAGAAATTGCACTCTCAGCCATATTTTCAAAACATATTATTCGAACTCCTATTATTAAATGCTTAACTAATCTCCACACGTTAAGATTCTTGATACCCGCCAATTAAATTTAATTACTGATAATTTAATTTAATCCGGCTTCTTAAAATTCCTTAATCCCTTTTACTTAGCTTATTTGCTAGCCTGATAATTAAATTCACATGTAAGGTTTGGTGCGGTCAAAACTTACAAGTTTTTTAAGGGGGGTATCATCAATCCCGAGTAATTGGGACGTGGATTCTGTCAACAATTAGTATTCACCATATAATTAATATTGCTATCCAACTCACTAGGACTGTTAACCCACAAAAGATTGTACCCTCTAATGAATCAAAACAACGAATATTAAATATACGCAAATAATAATTATTTCGGAATTAAGAGAATAAGTACTCATAATAACCTTGGGGTATGAATTAATTTATACAGTCAACATAAAATTAATTATCCCAATGTGTTCCTATTCAATATACACAAAGTGTACTAGTACAGAGAGTCGGAACAATAGACGACGCTATTATCTGTTCTCCGTAACCAAGACAGGACTACTAAAATTCTGTACTATGGTCGTACCGATGGTTTGTCCAATTTCATCTAAACTATGAACAAAAATTTATATTCTGCAAGAACCTATAATCTAGTATTTTGTGTACAAGCCGTACTTTACATACTAGATTAAATACTGTACAAAAAAAAAGGCAACCATGTATAATATTAAAACAATGATATTGCATTCGTTGCTCATTAAGATTCTCATAAAATGAAAAAATGAATTTATTAAAAATAAAATTAAATACTAAAACTAAATAAAATCTATAGTTTTTAGTATACAACCCTGACAATCTCTCACTTATATTCAAAATCACGCTGCCATATATCTGACTCTCATGCCCTCTACATGATTATCAAAAGTCTTAGCCAGTAGGCTCTTTGTAAAAGGATCTGCATGGTTGTTTCTTGATGCAATCTTGACCACAGTAACATCACCCCTCCGTATAATTTCTCGTATCAGGTGATACTTATGCTCAATGTATTTTTCTTTCTTGTAAACTCGTGGCTTTTTGAGTTTGTAACCGCTCTGCTATTATCATAACAAAGTGTAATAGCCAATTGAACTGAAGCCACCACATTTAGATCCAACAAAAATTTCCTAAGCCAAACAGCCTCCTTGGCTGCTTTAGAAGTTGCCAAGTACTCAGTCTCTATGGTGGAATTCGTAATGCAGGACTGCTTGATACTCCTTCAACTTATATCTCTACCTCCCAAGGTAAACACATATCCTGAGGTAGACTTACGAAAATTTTTGTCTGACTGGAAGTCCGAGTTCGTGTACCACAAAGGTACTAGACTGTCTGCCTAGTAAACAAACATATAAACCCTAGTCCTTTTCAGGTACTTGATTATATTTTTTATCGCAGTCCAATGCTCTTACCTTAGATTAGACTAATATCTGCTAACTATGCCTATGGCAAAGCAGATATCGGGTCTGGTACAAAGCATAGCATACATTAGGTTTTCTACTGCCAAAGCATAAGAAACTGTCGTTAGTTTCTCTATCTTATCAGGTGTCTTAGGATAGTGATCCTTGGATAGAGTGATTCCATGCCTGAAAGGGAGAAACCCTTTCTTGGAATTCTATATGCTAAAACGAGCAAGGTTGTCATCTATATACTTTGCTTGTGATAAGCTTAACATCCTTTATTTTTGATCTCGTAAAAGCTTGATCCCAAGAATGTGACTAACATCTCCCAAGTCCTTCATATTGAGCTGTTTAGATAACCATACTTTTATCGAAGATAACACCCTCACATCATTTTCGATGAGCAAGATATCATCTACATAAAGTACTAGAAAGACCATCACGCTTTCGTCACACTTCTTATACACACAGAACTCATTTGGAATTTGATCAAAATTATAGGACTTTATGGCTTGATGAAACCAAGTATTCTAAGACCTCGATGCCTGCTTAAGTCCATAAATGGATCTATTAAGTTTGCACAACATGTGCTCCTAACCCTTTACTATAAAATCATCTGGTTGTACCATATTGATACACTCGTCAAGACTTCTATTAAGAAAAGCTGTCTTGACATCTATTTGCCAAATTTCATAATTGAAATGAGCCGCAATGGATAAGAGAGCCCGAATAGACTTAAGCATACCTACCAGCAAAAAGGTTTCCTCATAATCGATCCATTCTTTTTGAGTGAACCTTTTTTTCAACAAGCCTAACTTTAAAGATTTCTATCTTCCCATCTGCTCCTCTTTTCCTCTTGTAGATCCACTTGCTTCCTATGGGTTTTATCCCTTCAGGTGGTTTTATAAGTTCTCAGACCTGATTAGAATACGTAGATTTCATCTCTGAATTCATTACCTTTTGCCAAAGATCTACATCTTTGTCCTAGAGTGCTTCATTGTAGTTACAGGGTTCAGTATTCAGTTCTACCAAGATCCTATCAAAAGACTTTTCCAAGAACATATACTGATTGGGTTGATGAATAACCCTCCCACTACGACGAGACACTACCTGCGTCTATGTACTAGCAGTAACATGCTGTCCAAAATCTGAACCCTGTACACCATTACCCATATGCTCGTCTGGCATGTTAGTGGTAGCACCCTGATCTGGTTCGAGATTTGCACCTGTCCCGATAATCCTCCCACTACGACGAGGCAATGAGATATTAGTGACTTGTGGTTCCTCTTTCATTCTATTGGTATTTTCTCTCAATTATTCCATAATAATTTTACTTTTGGGCCTGTGATCCATAATATAATCCTCTTCCAAGAATCAGGTATTGGTGCTAACAATGACCTTTTGATCCTTAGGATTATAAAATAAACCACCCCTCGTTCCCTTGGAATACCTAACAGAGAAACAAACTTTTAATCTCGGTTCTAACTTACTCGTGTCCCATTTCATCACATTTGCTAGATATTCCCAAATTCAAATATGTCTCAGACTAGGCTTGTACCCAGTCCAAAATTCTGTGGGAGTTGAAGGTACTGACTTAGAAGGTACCAAATTCAGAATATAAGCCGTTGTCTCTAATGAAAGTCCTCAAAACGAATTGGGTAATTCCGAATAACTCATCATCGACCTTACCATCTCTATAAGAATCATATTCCTTCTTTCTGCTACACCATTCTGCTACAGAGTACCCAGTGCAGTAAACTAAGATATAATCCCTTCTGATGACAAGTAATTCCTAAACTCTCCAAAGAGGTACTCGCCACCACGATCGGATCGTAGTGACTTGATACTTTTACCCAGACGCTTCTCCGTCTGTACCTTGAATTCTTTGAATTTCTTAAAAAATTTAGACTTACGGTGCATCAGGTAAATGTAACCATATCTTGAGTAGTCGTCAATAAAACTGATAAAGTACTCAAAATCACTTCTAATCTGGATAGTCATAGGACCACACACATCAGAGTGAACTAGTTCCAATGATTCTTTTGCTCTCTAGCCTTTGGCTGAAAAGGACCGCTTGATCATCTTACCCTCTAAGAAGGATTCACAGGCTGGAAGTGCCTCTACTTTTAATAAACTCAAAGTTCCATATTCTACCAGTCTATTTATCATTTTTAGATTAATATGACTTAAGCATAAGTGCTAATGAAACGTTTGGTTCATTAAAGAATGATCATTTTTTCATATGATAAATTAGATGTGTTATTCAATTTAGTCAATTGTAATGTAGAAGAGATTAGAGTAATAATACAAATATTATTCACCAATGTACTAGAACAGATAAACCGTTTATTATCCTTAATAACAACAGAGTTATTAAAATAAACCAAATATTCGTCTTTAACCAATCTAGAAACAGAAATTAAGTTTCTTCTAATGGAAGGTACATAAAGACAATCTCTCAATATTAAAACCCAATCACTACTAAAACGGAGAGTGACATCTCTCACTGCAACTGCTGTCACCTTTGTATTATTGCCCATATGCAGCTAAATCTTTTCATCACTAAGTTATCAAATTTCTTGGAACCCCTGTAATAAATTACAGACATGATTAGTGGCTCCCGTATCTACACACTAGGTACCGGTAGATAACACCGCTAAATATGTTTTCACAATCAATAAACAGAAATTACCCTAATTGTTAAGCTTGCTGAGATAAACTAGACATTACTTTTTTTAGTGCCGTGTCTGGTTGCAGTGAAAACATCTATCTTTTGGCTTTTTCGCACCAGTCCGTGTGTAAGGACCCGATACGTGTTTATTTTATGCTTACATGTTTTCGGTTAAGTGAGGAGACGGAATTAATTTTAGACATGGGTGTTATAGAAACTCTATTTATTAACAGTTAACTTACTGGCATGTGAAAGTGTAATTGAGGTACAGGGTGCTAAATTACAGTAATTTGTGGCTAAATGTAGCTTATTGATTTAAAATCTTGAGAATGTGGGATGAAAATGAAGTTGTAAAGGTGTAACATGAGATATAAAATTATGACGTTAAACTAGAATGGAACTGAGTCATGAGGGTTAAAGTTAAAAAGAATAAAGGAGAAACTACAAGGAACAAACCAAACGAAACCTAAGCTTACTCTCAAACATTCTAGAAGGATAGAGAATAAGTGAGAGAGAGAAAGATATATACCCAAGGCCTTATCTCCCTCACCACTTCCCGTTGGCTACTTCCCGTTGGCCACTTCCCTCACCCTTTTTTCTCCTTCATCTTTTATTTTCTTGGAGAATAAATCAGAAGTTTCACAAACCCTGGCCTCCCTCATCTGAAATTGGAGAGCTAGAAGCTAAAGTGAAGGTAAACAAATAAGGAGCTAAATCTTTGGAACAAGGAAATGGAACATTGAGCATTAAGGAAGCTAAACCAATGAGAGCCAAAACCCTAGGGTGGTGATTTTGGTGGATTTCAAAGGGTTAAAGCTTCAAGAGGTAGAATTTAGATTATCTTATATGTTTTAAGTTGATTTGGGTTGATATTTGTGTATATGAGTAAATAATTAGTTAATTCCATGCATGATTTGAAGAATAAATAGGGTTGAGTTGGGTTTTTACGAAAATGAGAGTTTTGGGGAAATGATTACCATGTATTTCTTAAAATTGGTTGTATAAAAAGGGCTTCATGACACTAAAATTCATGTTTTGGGTTGAAGGTATGGTTGGTTTTATGAATAAGTTGGATGGATGGGTTTGGGATAGGTGGAGACCTCAAAATTTCATAAAAAGATCAGTTTTCGACAGAAGACCACCCGAGGAACCGCTTGAGCGGTCTAGAGGGTGGTCATGGGATGGTCTCGGCTTCTTCTGCAGGCCAAACCGCACGATAGACCGCTCGAGCGGTCTATCCCGCGGTCTGTTTCACTGGTTAAAAAATTATTTTTCAAATCAATGTATCTCTCTCATTCGGACTCCGAATTGGGTCAATTTTATATGCAAATCGAAGCCCCGGAAGTCCTCTTTCCAACAAGACTACTTCCATAAGAAAATTTATTTTGTGGAAAAATTTATGACCAAAATAGGGTATGTCAAAATTTAAAAACCATTTTTTGTTCGTTTTTAGCCGAATGTTGTGGAAAAACATATTTTCATTCATATTGGCCTTTTTTATTAAATTCCTAGTCCCTTGAGCTTGTGGCACATCTATAGGTATATCTAGATTGAGTTGGGATGCAAGTATTGGACCTATCTGTTGAGTTTTCTCTTACAATAAGAGCGGATTGATATATGTATATAACTATATACATGATGGGTGTATACTTGTTTCAAATAATGTGATCTTCTTGCTATCAACATTGTGTTATTGGTACTTGGTGACATTGGAGTAACGATGTAAATTATGAGAAACTATATAATGAAATTATTAACTTGAATTGAAAACCTACGGTTGAATGTGGAATATGCATAATGAGGGGCTGCGGTCCTACGGTGAAAGCCCGTGAAGGTTCATACATAATGAGGGGCTGCGGTCCCGTGGTGAAAGCCTACGAAGGTTTATGCATAAAATCATGTGCGTGGGTGAGTATGTAAAAGGTAATGATTTGGATAAATGTGTATATTTATTCTAGTTACACCCATTACACCTCACAAATCATGCATTATATATGAGTTAGTCTTTATCCTACGAGTTTTGGCTCATGTTTATATGTCAAAAAAATTTTCAAGTTTTGAAGAGCGGGGTGACGCCAAAGCCATGGGTACTTTTGGAAAAGGGAAAGAACGGGAACTATGATTTTTCTTGATTTCTTGGTTTTTGTTGTATAGAAGATAATGGAAACGATGTAATGAAAGTGATTGTTAAAATATGTTACCTCAAACATTTGTGAAAAACTTGGGAATGTAATTTTTGGAACTTTAAGCATTTTGTCAAATCTTATAAATGTTATATCCATTATCTTGTTACGTTTTGAAGTACTTCCTAAGGGTATGGTTTATGTATGGCATGTTTGGGTTTGTTCACGGATCCAGGTTTGGGTCGTGACAGAATGGTATCAGAGCTCTAGGTTCGGATATCTAGGAGCCGTGGGAAGTGAGGGCGATCTTTTATGAGAATTGTTTGATGATTATTAGGCACCACTACACGGCATGGTTTGCGTGCTTGCATGGGATTGTGGTTGTATATTCTTGCGCATGTTATATGTTTATATGAGCATGGCGGTTGAGTCTTGGGGTGGCGTGGCTAGCCATTGGGCGTCCGATCAACTACTTTGGGGTTCGAAATAGAAAAGTGTTTGGCCGACGTTCTTTCTATGAGAAATCCGAATTAGTTGCCCGAGTTGTCGCGTTACTTCAAGGATTTCCCTCGGTATGTGTTTATGTGTTAATATGATTAAGCTTGAGTGCGGTTAGCCCTGTTTGCGTCTAAAATTGAATCTATTCGAAAAAGGGAGTGTCGATTTATTTTCGAGTTATGTATTGATAATCGTTTTCTTTTCATATAGTGATGCCTCCTAGGCAAGAAGGAGGTAGGGGTCGCGGTGGCACCTGGGGCGCGGAAGAGCACCAATTCCTGAAGAAGGGGATGCCAATGCCCCGTAGGAACCAGTTAGTGTTGCTGAAACGAATCAACAGATACTAAATGCCTTGAGGAGTTTAATTGAGGCTGGGGCCAATCAAGGAGGGGCACGAGATACTGACGCAAGGGCTGCAATGATGATGAGGGAGTTTCAACGTTTGAACCCTCCTACTTACGCTGGGGAACCTGACCCTAGAATGGTAACGGAATAGTTAAGGGTAGTCACCCAGATCTTAGACACTTTGCAAATAGTGGAAGATGACCTAAGGGTCGGTTTCCCTACATTTCAACTCCGAGAAGAGGCAAATGGCTGGTGGGAGTTTGCTAAGACCAGTACGGACGGTACATGGCCAGCATTTACAGCGATATTCTTAGAAAAATATTTTCCCGAGTCTATTCGCGATACGTTTAGCAAAAAATTCTTATCGTTGGTACAAGGGAATCTGTCCGTTTTGCAGTATGAATCAGAGTTCAGACGTTTGTTAATGTTTACGCCAGAAATGGTGTCAACGGAAGAGTTGAGGGCTAAGAGATTCGAGAAAAAGTGGTAAGGTTTCGATTGAGGGTTTTCTCGGAGGTAGTTGAGACAACCATGGCAATAGTAAGTGTTATGGCAGACAGTCGCAGGATCATAGAGAGGAGGCATCTATCAGTGGCTAGAACCACACAGTTGGAGGGAAGACCTATTAAGAAGTAGAGGCCAGAGTAGGGCAACACTAGTTTGGCGCCACATAGATCCTATTAGGCCCAACCCTCCATACCCACCCCATCTGTGGCCTCGACGGCACGTCTAGACCGAAGGGAAGTGGCGTGTTTTGTTTGTGGGCAGCAAGGATACCGAGCAAGAGAATGTTTGCAAAGGAAGCAAGCACCAATGCAACGACAAAATGTGACTTAAGGTCAGCCTCAGGAGAGGGGACCCATCAGATGCTACCAGTGTGGTCAGGAGGGATATGTTCGACGTGAATGCCCACAAGGGAGAGCTGGTCAAGAAACGTCCAATACACAACCTTCTCAGCGACCGACATACAATCAACCAACACGACAGACAGGGACTCAGGTATTTCGGGCTCCTGGGGAGACAACTTTGGCACAATCTGTACGTCAACCTGCGGGCAGGGGACGGGGACAAACATTCGAAATACAAGGAAGAATCTATGCCATTGTAGAAATCGGTACTTCGTCGACTCCGGAGATCCACGAGATTACTGCCAATGCCCCAATGATACGAGGTACTTTGTTAGTTTTCAATTCTTGGGCTCGTGTATTATTTGACACTGGTGTATCGCATTCATTTATCTCTTCTTCATTCGTATCTGCTTTGAGTTTACTTGTTGAGGTGTCGAACGTCGTTGTAAATGTCGAAATACCCATCGGTGATAGCGCAACATTAAGGTGTGTATGTAGAGGGAGCGAAGTAGTAATAGCCAATCGTCATCTAGTATTCGGCTTTATTGTGTTGAAGATATCGGGGTTTGACATTATTCTTGGAATGGATTGGTTAACTGCATTTCGTGCATTTATTGACTGTAATCGACGAAGGATTTTCTTGTATACTCTAGAAGGAGATTCTTTCTTTTACGTGGGGGATAAAGATGACAAGATGACATCTCGGCCCGATGACGTGAATCATTTAACTAATGTGCATATGATTCTTTCTACCCTTTTGACTACGGATGATCCTTTCGTACAAGGAGAGCTTCCACCGGTGGTAAGCGAGTTTAGTGATGTTTTTCCAGAAGAATTGTTTGATCGACCACCACATAGAGAAGTTAAATTTTATATTGAGCTCATCCCAGGGACTGTTCCAATATTAGTGCCATCCTATCATTTTGCTCCAGCGGAGTTGAGAGAACTGAAGATTTAGTTGCAGGATTTGTTAGATAAGGGCTTTATTTGCCCTAGTGTCTCGCCGTGGGGAGCACCAGTATTGTTTACTAAAAAGAAAGACGGCTCGTTGCGATTATGTATCGATTATCGAAAGTTAAATCAAGTTACGGTGAAGAATAAATGTCTAATGCCTAGGATTGATGATCTATTCGACCAATTGAAGGGCTCTGCATGTTTTTTGAAGATCGATTTGAGATCGGGTTATTATCAATTAAGAGTTCAGGAGGATGACATACCTAAGACCGCTTTTCGTACCCGTTACGGACACTATAAATTTTTGGTGATGCCCTTTGGTTTAACGAATGCCCCTGCGAATTTCATGGATTTGATGAATCGAATTTTTTGGCCTTACCTAGATCAGTTTGTAGTAGTTTTTGTTGATTACATTTTGATTTATTCTCCGACTAGAGAAGTTCACGAGGAGCATTTGCATGTGGCACTTCAACTTTTAAGAGAACACAAGCTTTTTTCCAAGTATGAGAAATGTGAATTTTGGTTGCTCGAAGTAAAATTTTTGGGACATGTTGTGTCGAAGGGAGGAGTAACTGTTGATCCATTTAAAGTAGAGGCAGTGCAGGATTGGACGAGACCACAAAGCGTATTTGATATCAGAAGTTTCTTAGGCCTTGTAGGGTATTATCGTCGCTTTGTAAAAGATTTCTCCCATTTGGCGTCACCATTGACACGACTCATTCGGAAGGGAATTAAATTCACATGGAACGATGCTTGTGAAAAGGCTTTCCAGGAACTAAAGAATCGATTGACCAGTGCGCCGATACTGATTATATCTGAGAGGGGTCTCGATTATGAGGTATATTGTGACACATCTCATGAAGGATTAGGGTGTGTTCTGATGCAACAGGGCAAAGTTGTGGCATACGGATCGAGACAATTGAAGACGCGTGAAAGGAACTACCCAACACATGATTTAGAATTAGCAGCAGTTGTCTTTGCGTTAAAGATATGGCGGCATTACCTTTATGGAGAACGATTTGAAGTTTTTTCCTACCATAAGAGTCTCAAATACCTATTTTCGCATAAGGATTTAAACTTGAGACAGAGGAGATGGATGGAATACCTGGGCGATTATGATTTTAATTTGCAATATCACCAGGCTAAGACGAACGTTGTTGCAGATGCCCTTAGTAGAAAGTCTTTGAAGTCTTTAGCCCAGATCGCGACATGGGAATGGAAAATGTTGGAAGAGGTTGGAGAATTTAACCTTAATCATGGTGAGACCGAGGATCACATTTCCTTATCTGCTATGGTCTCTCAACCTATTCTAATACACCGTGTCATGGAGGCCCAGCAACTTGATAAAGAAGCACAAACGTGTGGGGAACGTGTCACTAACAAGGGAAATGCCGAAGGATGGACCAATCTACCGAATCAAGGCTTAAGATTTATGGGAAGACTATTTGTACCTGAGGTTTGTCATGAAGAAGTGCTATGAGATTTTCACCATTCTCGACTTGTAGTGCATCCGGGAACTACAAAAATGTATCATGATCTTCGACGACAATTTTGGTGGAAAGGCATGAAAAAGGATGTGGCTTTATTTGTTGCTAAGTGTCTCATATGTAACAGGTAAAAGCAGAACATTAGCGACCGGCGGGCATGGTTCAACCGTTACAAATTTCAAAATGGAAGTGGGAATATGTGACGATGGATTTTATTTTTGGCCTTCCTAGGTCACCGAAGGGACACAACGCGATATGGGTAATTGTGGATCGATTGACGAAATCTAAACATTTCCTCCCAATGCGTACAACCTACTCGGTAGATAAGTGAGGAAGACTCTATGTTCAGGAGATTATGCGATTGCATGGAGTACCAATATTAATAGTATCTGATAGAGACCCTCGGTTTACCTCACGATTTTGTCAGAGCTTGCAGGCAGCTTTGGGGACTAATTTACTCTTTAGTACAGCATTTCACCCTCAAACCGATGGTCAGTCCGAGCGTACGATTCAAATTTTGGAAGATATGTTACGAGCATGTGTGTTGGACTTTGGTGGTTCGTGGGAAGATCA
Organism: Heliamphora ciliata; assembly: GCA_032360265.1. Classification (NCBI taxonomy): domain Eukaryota; kingdom Viridiplantae; phylum Streptophyta; class Magnoliopsida; order Ericales; family Sarraceniaceae; genus Heliamphora; species Heliamphora ciliata. The sequence goes on along the minus strand of JAUMHN010226381.1, from coordinate 6,517 downwards.
CCTACCGCTAGTTGAGTTCGCATACAACAACAGTTACCAAGCAAGTATCGAGATGGCCCCGTATGAAGCCTTGTATGGAAGACCATGTAGATCTCTATTGTGTTGGACCGAAGTTGGAGATGCCTCATTGCTAGGCCCCGGATTAGTAAGGGAAACAACTGAGAAGATTGCCACAATTCGAAAGCGTTTGATCAAGGCTCAAAGTCACCAGAAAGGTTATGTCGATAAACGGAGACGATCATTATCGTTTGAAGTAGGGGATTTTGTATTTTTAAAGGTGTCACCCAAGAAAGAATTGGTAAGATCTGGCAAAGGTGGAAAGTTGTCGCCACGGTTTATAGGACCTTTTGAAATTCTTGAACGGATTGGAGAAGTAGCATACCGACTGGCATTTCCACCGCAGCTTTCATCTGTACACGATGTTTTTCATGTGTCGATGTTACGAAAATATGAGACCGACCCATCACACGTGATAAATTGGTCAGAGTTGAGCCTACGAGAAAATATTTCTTACGAAGAACTCCCGGTGAAGATTATTGATACCCGACAACAAGTTTTACGAGGCAAAACATTAGCCTAAGTAAAGGTGTTATGGCTACATCATGGTGTGGAGGAAGCGACTTGGGAAAGAGAGTCAGACGTCCGTTCCAAGTACCCCGAGTTGTTTGAGTCTTAAGGAGGATCGAAATTTCGAAGACAAAATTCCCAAAGGGGAGAAAGTTGTAAGGACCCGGTACGTGTTTATTTTATGCTTACATGTTTTCGGTTAAGTGAGGAGACATAATTAATTTTAGACATGGGTGTTATAGAACTCTGTTTATTAATAGTTAACTTACTTGCATGTGAAAGTATAATTGAGGTACAGGGTGCTAAATGACAGTAATTTGTGGCTAAATGTAGCTTATTGATTTAAAATATTGGGAATGTGGGATGAAAATTAAGTTGTAAAGGTGTAACATGAGATATAAAATTATGACGTTAAACTAGAATGGAACTGAGTCATGAGGGTTAAAGTTAAAAAGAATAAAGGAGAAACTACAAGAAACAAACCAAACAAAACCTAAGCTTACTCTCAAACATTCTAGAAGGATAGAGAATAAGTGAGAGAGAGAGAAAGATATATACCCAAGGCCTCATCTCCCTCACCAATTCCCATTTGCCACTTCCCTCACCCTTTTTTCTTCTTCATCTTTTATTTTCTTGGAGAATAAATCACAAGTTTCACTAACCCTGGCCTCCCTTATCCAAAATTGGAGAGCTAAAAGCTAAAGTGAAGGTAAACAAGTAAGGAGCTAAAACTTTAGAGCAAGAAAATGGAAGATTGAGCATTAAGGAAGCTAACCCAATGAGAGCCAAAACCCTAGGGTGGTGATTTTGGTGGATTTCAAAGGGTTAAAGCTTCAAAAGGTAGGATTTAGATTATCTTATATGTTTTAAGTTGATTTGGATTGATATTTGTGTATATGAGTAAATAATTAGTTAATTCCATGCATGATTTGAAGAATAAATAGGGTTGAGTTGGGTTTATACGAAAATGTGAGTTTTGGGGAAATGATTACCATGTATTTCTTAAAATTGGTTGTATAAAAAGGGGTTCATGACACTAAAATTTCATGTTTTGGGTTGAAGGTATGGTTGATTATATGAATAAGTTGGATGGATGGGTTTTGGATAGGTGGAGACCTCAAAATTTCATAAAAAGATCAGTTTTCGACTGAAGACCGCCCGAGGGACCACTTGAGCAGTTTAGAGGGCGGTCATGGGATGGTCTCGGCTTCTTCTGCAGGCCAGACCGCTCGATAGACCGCTCGAGCGGTCTATCCCGCGGTCTGTTTTATTAGTTAAAAATTTATTTTTCAAATCAATGTATCTCTCCCATCCGGACTCCAAATGGGGTCAATTTTATATGCAAATCGAAGCCCCGGAAGTCCTCTTTCCAACAAGACTACTTCCACAAGAAAATTCATTTTGTGGAAAAAGTTATGATCAAAATAGTGAGGGTATGCCAACATTTCAAAACTATTTTTCACTCGTTTTTAGCCGAATGTTGTGGAAAAACATATTTTCATTCATATTGGCCTTTTTTATTAAATTCCTAGTCCCTTGAGCTTGTGGCACATCTATAGGTATATCTAGATTGAGTTGGGATGCAAGTATTGGACCTATCTGTTGAGTTTTCTCTTACAATAAGAGCGGATTGATATATGTATATAACTATATACATGATGGGTGTATACTTGTTTCAAATAATGTGATCTTTTTGCTATCAACATTGTGTTATTGGTACTTGGTGACATTGGAGTAACGATGTAAACTATGAGAAACAATGTGATGAAATTATTAACTTGAATTGAAAACCTGCGGTTGAATGTGGATTATGCATAATGAGGGGCTGCGGTCCTACGGTGAAAACCCGTGAAGGTTCATGAATAATGAGGTGCTGCGGTCCTACGGTGAAAGCCCGTGAAGGTTCGTACATAATGAGGGGCTGCGGTCCCGCGGTGAAATCCCGCAAAGGTTTATGCATAAAATCATGTGCGTGGGTGAGTATGTAAAAAGGTAATAATTTGGATAAATGTGCATATTTATTCATGTTACACCCATTACACCTCACAAATCATGCATTAAATATGAGTTAGTCTTTATCCTACGAGTTTTGGCTCATGTTTATATGTCAAACAAATTTTCAGGTTCCGAAGAGCGGGGTGACGCCAAAGCCATGGGTACTTGTAGAAAAGGGAAAGAACGGGAAATATGATTTTTCTTGATTTCTTGGTTTTTGTTGTATAGAAGATAATGGAAATGATGTAATGAAAGTGATTGTTAATGTATGTTACCTCATACATTTGTGAAAAACTTTGAAATGTAATTTTTAGAACTTTGAGCATTTTGTCAAATCTTATAAATGTTATATCCATTATCTTGTTACGTTTTGAAGTACTTCCTAAGGGTATGGTTTATGTATGGCATGATTGGGTTTGTTCACGGATTCGGGTTTGGGTTGTGACACCGTGGCCCACTAACTACCTTAAAAATCGTGCCACATTATTTTTGAACCTTTTTCTTTTTTGGCCGTTAAGCCTAGAGAAAGAACCCTTTTTAGAAACAAACGCATTTCATGGTATCCTAATAATTCCCTCAGTAGTTAAAGCAATATCCATATTCCTTTTTCAGTCTACATAGTTTGGTCCCGTTAGTTTGTTTTCTTTGAGTATAACCGTGAGTGAATTGAAAGTTATTTTAATCCTAAGAATTACATAATTAGAAACCATTAATTATGACGAGTAAAAATTTTAAATTTTATTTGAAATTGGTTCCCTCTACCATTTTAAAAAAATTCGCCAGCAGCCTGATACCTTGTAAATAGCATGCCTCGATGGGAGGACGTCTACTATCCATCGTTTGTCTTGACATGCCAATTTCTATTAATTTTACTATCTAGGCAATAGACCGTGCCAATTAAAATTAAATAGCTGACATAGTTTTACTCCAGTAAATAATAGTAGTAACTCAGATAGAGATAATACTATTATTTATACCTAAGTGTTAACCACCACCTAATCCCGAATCAATTGCTTCGTAATGAATCCCTCAGATGGAGAAGTGATCCACACTAACAATTATCCAGAATTATCCCTGAAGGAGGTTCGGACCAGCGATACCGTAATTAATTCTGTTCGATGGGGAGAAAGACCTTACTGTCAACACATATAATTAATTACATCACCTATGAACTGGTAATAGAGACCGCGAGATTTATCTATCAATAAATTTTCTCTCCCACTTAGTCTTTTAAAATATTTTTTAGGGTTATAAAAATTGTTTAATTAAAATAAATTTATTAATTTTGAAAAACCACACAAATCAAAAGATTTCAATTTTTTTAAATCATATTGTTTGTGTTTTAATGTGTAAAAAAATTGAATACATAGTTTTTCCTTTACTTTACAGTTAAGGTATTGAATAAAGGCGTTCAAGTACGGTTTATTACACATTTTTTCTAAAAATAACAATTTAATAAAATTAATCATTTTCCATGTAATTAATCTAAAAATCTAGAATTATAGTTTTTCCATTTAATTAAAAAAATTTAATTTTTTTTCTTTACAAAATAATAATTAAAATTAAATTTTTTTGAATTAATTAAATTAAATAGGAAATATAAAATTAATATTTATCATCCACGCAATTTATATAAATAAATAAACAAGATAAATATTGCCCAATTTTATAATCGAGGTGAAACTCTATTGATTTTTAATTTTCTTATCCAGATAAGCTTCTAGTCTTTCAATCCCTACAGAAAGCTGCTTATTCTTGTCAAAATCGAATAAGATTCCATCCATTCGTAGTGTTATAGGTATACAACATTTCTCAATCAAAACATATTGAAAAACAGCCCCTAGAGCCGCCTTAAATAGCCACCACCGCCGGCGCCGGTGGCAGCACTGCATCAACATCTTTCAGAGGCTTTTTTAACCTCTTTTCGAACTCCATTCTTGTCCCCGTTTTTTTTGAAACGTAGCTAACGAAATATACTATTTTTTTTTTGTAAAAACTCCAATTCAAAAATGTCTAGAAAAATAGCTTTCGATGGCCGTTGAACCACCACTGCCGCTACTGCTGCGCCGTTAACTTCCCGAGGTCGTTCTGTCTTCATCGGCACTCCACTTTTGTCCCCGTTTTTTTTCTTCTAAAAATTAGATTATGAAATAGAATTTTTTTTGTAAAAATTTCAATTCAAAAACATCGAGAAAAATGGCTTTTGATGGCCGTTGAATCACTATTACCGTTGCTGTTGCACCGCCTACTGTGCCACCAACATCACGAGGCCGTTCTGACTTCATTCGAACCCCATTTTTGTCCCCGTTCTTTTCTAAAAAATAGTTTATAAAATATATTATTTTTTTGTAAAAATTTTTGGTTCAATAATTGCCCAAAAACAGCCATCGAAAACATCCGAAGAAGCTGTCACCACCCACCTGCGCCGCCCCAACTTGCGCCGCCTATTTTGCCTTCTTTCTGTGGTTGATTCGGCTCCCATTTTTCACTACTTTTAGCACTGATATCTAGCAATACAATGTCTTGAAGAACGCCTCAAAAATTGCCCCAAAAAATCTCAAAATCTAGCCCCAAACGACCCCGGACAGCCTGCTGCCCCAGACAGCCTACTGTCTGCCGCCCTTATTGCCTCCTATTCTGACTTGCTTTGTCCAGGTTTTTGCAATGTCTTTGGTCTATTTTTTCAGACTATTTTACTGCTATTTTCTATCTAAAAAACTGCACAAAACCCGTCCTAAAAAAGTTGTAAAATCGAGCCAACAACAGCCATCGAGCTGTCGGCCAAAGCCAACGTTAGTGGGTTGTTTTGTCGCCCCTTTTTGCTGCATTTTTGGACCTATTTTGATGCTATTTTTAATACATAAACTCTTTATAAAACTTATCAAAAAATGTGTTTCAAAATCGTGCAAAATCGTCGCGATTTGTGGCCTGAAACATCTGAAACCACCGTTGGAACCACCGGTTGTATCGCTGCTGTTCTTCGTATTCTTGGATATTTGAACATGTTCTTAAATATTCTAAAATATTTAAAAATAATAATAAAAGCTTTTACATCAAAAACCTATATCCTGAAAACTCACATTCGAACTAAAAAAGTTTAAACTATCATAATCAACTCTCGTGATTAAAAAAATAAATAATCATCATCCACACATTCAATTAAATATTAAAATAATGACTATCATAAAATCGGAATTAGAACACCTGAAAAATAAAGTTAGCACAGTTCTAAATCTACTCTGCCCCTCGATTAACCGTAAACATAAATAAAACGACTCTGATACCAATTGTTGGAGGCAAACAGCTAAGATCAATGATTTGAATATGATTTTTTAATAAAAAAATACTAGATGGACAATCGCCGAAATAGACCCAATTTAAAACATTTTGATGTCAAATGATCAAAATAAATACTCTCAAAGTTAGATTCGGGATTATATCTTTCAAAATTTGGTAGATTGATTCGGTTACTGCAACAACCATGAATGTGAATCCTTCGAGTTGAAGTCCCGATCAAGCCTTCTACTGTATTCTCGATACGAGTCACGAACGTAGAGTGGGCTACGATCCTTCGTGAACTTAAATTTGCTAAACTAATCACAATAGGGAATATGTGGAAACCCTAGTCTTGAAAGATGACTTATGATTTATGTTTAGCATAACTGCATATATATAAGGTTATAGTAGGGACCTGTGGAGTAAATATGATTTGGGCTTCTAATGTAATTATGAAAACCTGCCTACTCCTGAGGCAATTTCATAAAAACATAAATTACAACTCATACTACTAAAGAATCGTAATTGCACGCCCAACCATATTCTCAAAACCGATTATTCGAGCTCTTATTATTAAATGCTTAACTCATCTCCCTGTTAGTGTTGGTATACTGAAAACCATGTTTTTAGTATTTAATTTTATTTTAATAAAATTAATTTTCTATTTTATGATAATCTT